>OMLI01061445.1:0-10897 GCA_900302605.1 Rondeletia loricata
TGGTTGCTCATGGTCCCTGCCTGCTTGGCCTTGGTATTCCTGTGTTTCTGGCTATAGGCAAGATCCTTAATCCAGCACTGAGGTTACTATAGTTGGGTTCAAATAGCCCATGACACCCTTTACTCATTCAGTCAGTCATTTAGTCACCAAGTCATCTGTCAATCAGATTATGCTTTATGAGAGATGGCTCTGGCATGTCTGCCTCTGAAAAGCCTGTCTCCAATCTTTAAATATCGATCCCCAGACCCTAAGCAGAGGTGCCCCTCAGAGTGCAGGAAAGAGGGGAGAAAAACAGATAATTAGTGATTTTAATTAGGTGATCTGTCAAGCTGCGATTGCCAGATGTAAGCGTATGCACTTGGGTCGATGGCAATCCTTCTCACAATCCCTTCTTGTCACCTTGGGCAACCTCTGGAAGGGAGGATGGCTCTTGCCAGGATAGAGACAACCAGTAGGGGAGCTTAGAAATGTCTCATTGCACATCTGTGTGCCAGGTTCTTTTGAGGCCAGTGGAGAGACGACTATGACACAGTGGCATAATGGGATTCTAGAAAAGAGATTATGTTTGCTAGAGCTGAATCATTTGGAAAGGGTGCGCTACATATTTTCAATAAGGCTACAGAAGATACCTTGCATTCGTGTTCATACAATTTTATTTCAAAGCTACAGAAGATTCCTTGTCAGCATGTTAAGTATTTTCATTTCAAGGCTGGAGTCCCCCACACGTTTTTCTTCATGTGAGTGCGGAGCACAGTATGCCACTTTGTGAGTGAGTATGCAGACTAGCTCTCTTTGAGGTCATTTGTTAACATAAGGGCATCTTGAACATCCCTGTTAGGTTATCAGAGCAGATGGCTAATAATGAAATATGTATGGATTCAAACACTTCAAGCGCCAAGTATTCCCTTTGGACAACTAAAGTGTATATGTGAATTAAGGACGGTTTTCTTTTGGATAACAAAGAGGAGAAAGAAAATGACAGCTCTTCAGTTTGAGCAGGAGCGCATGGCTATAATGATGCAAATATTTAGCCCTTTCCCTCCAACACAACAAAGCCTGGAAGAGTGCAGTTTTACAGACTCAGACAAATCTTTTTTTCACTCCGGCGTTAAACATCATTACATATTTATAACTCGGCGCCAGATGACAGAGACGGAGAGAGAAATGAACCAGGCAACAATACCGCAACTCGTCTGGTGTCTCTCTCAGTGAGATATCTGATTGCGCTGTTTAAACCTGCCTTTCATCGAGTGTTGCTACAGAAAACCCAATTATGTATGAGCTGCAAATGGACTTTTGATTTAACAATACATCATTTAATTGGCATTTTAAAAGTGCCTCAAACCTCCAGCTCTAGTTGTCAGCGAGTAGTGTTAAGACAGCAGAACTGGAGTCTTGTGTAGAGGCAGGAATGCCATACATAAATGTGAAAGTAAATCATCCACAACAATTTAAAACTGGGTTTAAAATCGATGCAAACTTTGCAGCATTGTTCATTTTTTTTTTTTTTTAGTTTTTTCTGGATGACAGCTTTGATGTGCTTAAAAAAAATGAAAGCCCTGGAAAAATGCCATGATAAAATCTGTGAAAGCAAGTGCAAATTAATATGAAAAGTGGAAAATAGGCTGGTGTAACAGACATCTCATCTTCTCTACCTCTCTCTCCCGCTGTGTTTTGCAGACCCCAGTGAAGGCTTCCACTGCCAGGACGAGTGCCGTATCCTAGGCCATTCTGACCGCTGCTGGATGCCTCGTGTCCCGATCCCGGCACGTGCCAAGTCACCCGAACACAGCCGTAATGTCATCGCTTTGTCTATCGAGGCCACCACAGTGGATGTGCCCCACTATGAGGATGGCACCACCAAAAGGACTTTTGCCACCTTCGGCAAGGATGGCCCTGAGGATGTGGAGCGGGGAGAGATTAAGGGAAAGCGGACTCAGGAGTCTCATGTGTGCAGCCCCAAGGCCAACGGCGGTGCTGTCCGTGAAGCTGGCAACGGGCGCGAGGCAACCAGTCCCATCACTTCCCCTGTGCACCTGAAGAGCCCCGTGTCCAAGCCGTCATCTGCCTACAACACATTGAAATGCCGCGACGCAGAGCGCATTGCCAACCACAGCCTGCTGCGGCAGCCCGAGGGGAAGGACAGTGAGCCGGCCGTCAGGGAGATCAACACGCTTCTCCACGATGGCCGAGACAAGGAATCCCCCAGCAGCAAGCGCCTGAAGGACATTGTGCTCTAGCGAGCTTCTCTATGACACACACCCACATGCATACACACATACCGTGTAAACTCACATATATATATATCCCGCAATAGCTGTGTGTACGCAGGAGAAAGTCAGGCCGTGGAAGTAGAGAGACACACCCAGTTGCAGTATACAATATCCAAGAAGCAGCTCAAGCTGAGGATAAGGAACTGTAGTATGCTGCAGCTAGTTGTGTGCTCATTCAAGTTAGTGGATGTGGCTTTGTTGTAGTCGCAGTACTTTTTCCTTGTTTGCGTTTTGTTCCGTTTTCTTTTTATCAGTCTGCAACAAGTGGACAGGCAGGTTACTGTTGACTGCGCGGACGTGGCCAGTGGAGCTCTCCAGCCCCTTGCGCCAAAGCAGGACGCAACTTGTTTGGACACCTAAGGTGCCAATTCAGAAGTACAGTTATGCCTTTTGAACTACTTTTGTATCACAAACTGATATTTGCCTTCTTTGGTTTTGCAGTTTGTTCTAGCTGCCAAAATCGCTCTTTGTTCCTTTGTATAGTGAGCTCCGTCAGTGTAATAAATGGCAACAGACATACACAGGATTCATCTCAACGGTATCCTCAATTCCCTCCTTCAACAGTTTTCAGTGCACACAGGAGAAAGAACGGGAGGCCTTTCACACAATCCAGTCTCATTCCCCCCTCTCCCAGTCTAATAAGAGAAACCTTCTCTGCGTATCCCTGAGGACATCCTAGTGTCATCAGACTGTGAGGTCTTTACAGTATTTATGTTTTATCACAGATGGAGCTAAATGAACTCTCGCTATCTGCCCAGCCACTCTGAACACTGGAAGTGGGAAAGACAGATCATTGTGTTCCAATTGAGCTGTATGAGAAAAGAAAAAAAAGACATTGCTTTTGAAATCTCCTGTGCCCAACCTTGATTGTAGCCAGTGGAGCACAAATTAGAACTTTGTGCTCTGGTCTTGTACTTTTTTCTGACTTTTGACTATGGGGCTAGGATAGAAGGGATCGTCACTCATGTCTTGCTATGTGGAACTCTGTATAGGGTTTACTATTATCATTTTTAATAACCTGTTGTTATGTGACAATCCCTTTAATGTTTTGTTTCAACAGTAAAAAAAATAAAAAGAATAAACATTGGTGTTCAACTGAAGCTACAGTAGCGTTTGTTACACAAACACAAAAATAAAAAAACATATATGCCAAAATATATTTTATAAATAATTTAAAAATGTATAATGAGAATATTTAATGCTGTGTAGTTATTTTATCAGTAAGTTATACTTGAAATTAACTTGCTTTTGTTTATTTGTTTTTTGCTTTTTTATTGAACCTTTTATTTTGTTGTTTCAAAATGAACTTGGATAATTTTTTGTTTACTGTGTGACCCCTGGCAACTGTTGACTTGCAGTCTACCTTGTTGTAAAGAGTTTCTTATTGGTCAGTTCTTGTGCCATCAAGTTTCTGTGTGGGCTAATAGAAAATGTAAAAAGACAAAAAAAAAGAAGCGATTTCAGCACCAACATTAGTGTGTCAGTTCAATGAGCTTAGAGTGAGATAGCAAAAGAAACCAAAAAAGACGCAAACAAAAACGTAAAGATTGCAGGATGCTGCTTAATCTTAGTATCTAAGAAGGAGAAAGAGGGTTACCGTCAAGCTGGTGACAGGGTTCCACCTATTCTATCTGTCTAATGAGTCAGGTTCCCTATCGGGCCCAATCAAGTTTAACAAGAGTAGACTTTTTCCAACTTCAACTGAGAGTATGCAGACATGCAGACTAGCTTTGCTCAGCAGTAGTCACCCTGTGCCATCTGCTTTCAGTTGATCTCAAGGATAAGGTTGAGACCAGAGAGGCAGAAGCAGGGCTCTCCCCTCTATAGGCACCACACAACAGACTGGGTGGAATCGTATGTTTGAATGAACTAAGGTCTTGGAAGAACCGTATTGCACATCAGCAATGTGGTTTTATGTTGCTTTGCAGTAAACTATGTACAGTGTGGAAAAATATGAGTGAAAAAGGACAAATTCCATACAACAAACTAGATCTTGTAGCTGAATGTTTTTGCTGGTCTCACCCATGGCTTCTGGCAACATGAAAATCGGAATAATCACTGAATGTATACAGCAGCTTATAATTAAACTATTATAAATGTTCTCCACTTTGTTTCCTTGTCTTTACTCAACACGAGTCCGTTTTGATATCTGACTTTAATATCTGTCTTGAAATTACCATCAAATATCTCATAACGAATAAGCCGACGAGTGAAAGAGAGTGTGTGTGCTGTGCAAATTTGAATGAGCAAATTTTCCATTTTGAAATATCTTTGTCTTGCTATAATTCATTAAACTCTATAATGTGATCTGAATATCTGTTAGAGAACCTTGCTTGAAAACTGCATCATAACACATGGAGTGATGACTATCATATCTGTCATGATCAAATGGAAATTAACAGTTTCCGTACAGGCGGGTTCCCAGTCTGCATTCATATGTTGCTCTTTCCCATTATTTCCAAAGCAGACCTTTGGGAATGCTCTAGCCAAAGTGCCTATTTCTAATGGCAACGCTCTTTTCATTTTCTAGAGTGGGTCACATGCCATTTTTGAGGCATTTAACATTCCCAAATGTCTCTCAAAACACTACAATACAGACATTGATCAGGACCATGCAGCCATTGAGACTCACATTAGTTTGGTGGGTAATGTGCTTTCACATCCAACAGCATGATGTCATTATGACACTATATCCCACTTGAAATATTGATTTATTAGTAGACTTTGATGGGTAGAACTCTAAAAGCTAGGAAATCAGTTGAAAGGCAAGGCAGAGCCTCACTCTTCAACATACTTCTCTGCCAATCTGCTGCAATTTCCTTGTCATTTTCACTCAATAAAGGCTTCACTTTTCACCTCCCCCATACCTAGCAGATCTTTCCGTTGAGTACGTTTGCATGGATTGATGCAGGGAAGCAGAGAATAGATGTAGAACAGGAGACATTCCAGTGCTATAGAACGAGAAGGAGGAAAACCAGCAGGAGCAACCCATAGCTGCCACACAGCTGCCCTCTGTGATAAGAAAAGGAGGCTGGCTTCATTTCTATAATTAATTTGTCATTTCCTCTGTAACCTCTGGTGGAGCCAACATGAAAGTTGGTCTGAAAACGCACTCGCTAACACATCCATTAGTCTATAAGGAGGATCTTGTTTCTTCCAGCTAAGTTCTCTCCTCACGGGCAATAGCACTATACTAGCCCTGCCCCACTCATATGAATAACTAATGCTCTTACAGTAGTGTTTACACCCCTGGGTCTCCATAACAAACTCCCCCCAACCTAAGGCTAGAGTACAGCCTACAATTTAAGGTCAAAGTATTTATTCAAATGCATTTTAAAGAGACCCATCTCATTAACATTAACATTACAAACTGGCTCAGTAACAACATTGCAGTAATTCTTTCAAACCCCCAAAACTTTGTCTTCCATATGAGCAGGGTCCCACTGAGTCAAACCTTATTTGCAATGCAGGACGTATTTGTAATTCCCCAAAATTTTGCTTGTCTACGCATATTTAATTACTTCTAATTCACATCGGTCAGTGTGAATTTATATCAAAGGTTACTGGGACACACATCCTATTAACATCCTATTAATGTTTCAATTATCATTTTGCAAAATGGTGAGAGGGGGAAATCAGAGAACAATTAAAATGATTTATTTCTGACACAGACATGCATTGAAAAGAGCAGGAGGAGGGCCTGCAGCCTTACATTCCTTCAATACAAAATAGTTTGTGGCCTGTTCTTTTGAGTGAGCCCCCCTCCTCAGTCAGGCCCACTGAGCTCTGTCGCTGCAGCAACCTCATTCTATCAAAAGGGCTTGCAGCTGCTCCTGCCTCATTGTGACCGACTATTCCTATTCACTCTAACCTCACCACGGGATTAGGTGACAACTAACAAAATGTTTGACACAGTGAAGTACCATACCAAATGCTGCACTTCCTTGCTGCCTATCGCTGGCTTTGAATGTCATGAGGGAGGTTGCAAAAAAAGAGTAATAAAAATACTACAGTCAGCTAATGTAGGCAAACTCTGTTGTAGTGGCCTTTATGTGTGATGACCTAGTGTTTGTCTTCAGCTACAGGACAATGAAGGCATTAAGCCCATTCAAATGTATCAGCTATTTAATGTGGCTGGAAGGTCCACGCTCTGTGTGGTCAACAGTGGGCCATCAGTGGCACCATATTGAGGTGGTCCATTTCAGTGACTGGGCCCATAAATATCTAAAGGTAATGATTTTCTGTCCCTGGTCCTCCTCTAATTGCTAAACTCATTCCATTGCAGGCATGCAAAGCAGAGGCGGACTGCAGGCACTTCCCACATCTCTTCTCTCATTCTCTTCAGCTGGAGTTTGAGCAGGAAAGAAGGGTCAAGACTTTAGAGTCACCAGGAAGAGAAGTTGGGTCAAACATGAAAAAAATCTGCCTTCATTTTGGCAACTGTTATTTCTAACTCTCCCTGCAAAATTGCACATTTAAAACTATTAAGTACCTTTGAAGGGAAGTACTGCTGTTTTTCACCCTGTGTGATTTCCTTCATCTTTTGCGTTTTACATTGTTTCTAGTTACCACTTCATGGAGTTGTTTTTATTCAAGGCAGCAAGTTTCTAATTTAATGGTCATTTACTGAATTAATTATACGTTTTTTAATTGGACGTCATCTCAGCAGTCACTAAAACAGTGCATATAGAATACACATACCATTCCTAGCAATGGAACTTTTAATTGCATATTTCACAACATGTTTTATTCTTTGAAGAGTGTGGAAAATGATAGAGATGAGTGAAAACTCAATACCACCAGCATTTCCTATGACAAGGTCAAAGGCAGGTGTTTACTGCTAGTGGTATTAGGAATAAACACTATGTCAGGCAGTGGAAAAGGGGTTGTAAAGGTACAGGGAGGGTATGCTAATGGCCTGGTCCAAAGATCCACACCTTTAAGCAAGACGATTATCATCACTGCAGGAGAGAAATCAAATCGACCCATGGCCGGGTTCCCTGTGCCCTGCATGTGTCCTCACAGCACATCTGCAAAGTGCTCAGTTTGGGCCTGGAAGGAGATCTGAGGTGGAAACTGGTATGCAACACACTGTTCATGAATAGATCAGCCTTTACCATTACAAAGTGCTATGCTTTGCTGCAGAGTCACAGTCATTTGAAGGTGACAAGCTCTGAGAATGGGATATTAGCTCTGAGACTATCGTGTGAAGCCAGAAAAAGTTTGAGGGAATTTAAAAAAAACTCTCAGGGAGGTATTTTTCCTGGCAGAAAGAAAGAATATCTTAAACAAGAAGACTACGGTAACCTTTTGTTATGGCTTTATATTGTATTGAAGAGGTTAGTCTTTGTCAAAGTGAGAAGTGGGCTGGTCATTGCTATCAGTGAGAAGACTGATTACCCTCTCCATCTCCCCGCCACCACTACATATATAATAGGCCTGGCCAGTGACCACTTCCCTTTGTGGCAGTCACAATGGAACTTTGATCGCCACTGAAATGAGTGGCTCAAACAATAGTCTGCATTCACTGAACGCTGCAGAGCCCTCAGTGAGATGGGGAGCAGAGACCGCCACATTCCCCCAGCAAGCTTTAATTGGAAGTGATGCTAGACAGATGATATCATAACCATTAGTGATGCCCTGATAAAACTGACCTGGGAGCTGCTCTCTGAGGCTCCTTTGTCTGAGAAGGGTCCGATGAGCCCCAGGACCCCTCAGCCTGCCATCTCCAGCAGCAATCACAGCCTGACCTCAGCCACCTCGCTCAGCCCCTTAATGCCCAGGATGCTGGCTCTGGGGCTGAGGAACAGAGGCTGTTGACCTCCCCCTCTCTGGAGGATAAAAGCGCTGATAGCAGGGACTAGAAATTAAAGACTGTGGCCTTTGAAAGCCTCCATTATTGTCAGCGGGAGCAGGGCAATGAATCTCACTGGCCCTCTCCATGGACATGCATTATCGGAGGGGTGATTATTTGACCTGAACTCCCTGCCTGCCAATGATTTATTTTACCCTGGCACAGGTAAGTTCCCTGACCTCTCTGACCTAACGGGGGAAAAGGAGTGACAAAAAAGGGCCCGAAATCTGCTGGACTTTGGGTGGCAGATGGTACAAATGTTGGCTTACCTTTCAAGTGAAAATGGAGTGCAGCACAAAATGTTCAAAGTAATTTCAACAAAGGATTTTATGGGAACCATTTTTTAAAATCTGTTTTCAGCCCAACTCAGATATGTTCCTCTGTCCCTGTGGAGTGAAGTCTTTTACAGGAATATACAGGGACTAAAAAGATCGGATCAATTGTTCCACTGCTACAGTAATTCAGAAAGATGGATTGCGGTTCAATGTGAGACCAAAATGTGCTGGGAAAAGCTAAAACCACAGGAGCATGTCACTTGAAATGTCAGTTCTCATGGTTACTGAGGTATGCTCCCAGACAAGGGAACGGTTTTCTGAAATATGCAATATCTTCGCTAACTTTTGCAGGAATGTCCATTCTTTGTTTCATGCAGTGATTTCAGCTGTTGTAAAACTTATTGTGACCGATTGCTTAAGCTGAGCAGCAGAACTTACGACAATGAACTGATTTATTGGACAAAAGATAAACTGTGCCATTTCTCCAACATTTCAACATATCGTTTTTTCTCTGCACCTGAATGATTCATACTGTAACTTAACAAAACCTCCTTTATTGATAGTATCATCTTCTACGCATTTGATGACAGATTCATTTTCACCTTTTTGTATTTCAACCACTATATAACACAGTACTTTCAAGCAAGCCAGTACAATTGACGCCCTTCAGCGCTCACTTTACCATTTCATATGGAGGGCCAGGGGAAATAATGCTTCCATTGTGTACAGGTGAAGAAGAATGCCACAGTGACAGGTAAGCTGGTTATTTTGGCAAGGCAGGTGCATGACAGAGTACTCTGTAAGTGCTGAATTCATTGACAATGGTTAGAAGAAGCACTTTGGCTGAGTAACTACTGTCATGTCTGAGCTGTTTGGACATAAATTCAAACTATGATGGTGTAGGCCACAGCGCTCCAAAAGTGACTGGATATGAACAAAACACACTTCAGTAATATAAAGGAGATCAATAATGTGCCTCTCAATGATAAAGATGTCATAAAATCATAGCAATACAAAGTCGTGGCTTGCTCTCCTGTGACCTTGTTTACCCGTCAGGAGAGATAAGGTTACTTTTTCAACTTCAATACTACTTTGAAAAGTTATCGACAAGTGCATCACTGGAGTTACCGAAGCACTATAGCACTTCATATATCCACTTATAGACCTATTCTGATAGAATGGAATGAAGCTCAAAGAGGGAAAAAAGACATTTGTACAAAAGGCATAGGTTGCTTGAGAGAGACATACTTTTCTACTGGCAGAGGAAACACACTGATTTAACCAGTAGAGAGATTAAACGTTGGCAGTAGGAATAAAAACTAATTAAAATTAAAAACAACTTGTTTTGTCCAGCATGTTACCTAATTAACTTCCCTGTGATATCCTGTTGTGACAGAAAAGTGTTGTTGTTTTTTAGCTTCGGTAGAGCACAGACTTGTGTAACATCTGAACCAACAAATGTTTGGTTATAATTAATTATTTTGTTTATGATTGATTGATTGATTTTTATTTATTATAGTGTCGTGCACACAAGGTGCCTGACCGCATTGGGTTATAGGACACTGTATATACATTTTGCATTATGTGTATCAAGATTTTTTTTTTAATAATAAACAAACTCAAATATACAAATATCAAATATACAAGGTATCTTTTCTTCTCTCCCATGCTTTACAAATGAAATTTGCCACAAAAAAAGTTCCTTTTCTGAAACACAATTCAAGTCTTTCATAATCATCTAACCAGAAGAAATGATCAGAGATAGAAGTCATTCTACTAAAAAGTACATCTCTCATTTCATCATACAAGGGACAATAGAACATAAAATGGGTCTCGTTTTCAATTTCTCCCAAATCACACATCAAACAAAGTCTGTCATCCTCTAGGACACCACTGAACCTGCCTGTTGCTATAGCTAGTGGTAATTATTGTTGTTATTATTAATGAGATGTGTTGCTTTGAGGTAGAGATATTGACTTTTTTGTGACTCTGTTGTCTTTAGGCTCGGAAACAAACATGGCTGGCACTGAGCAGCAGGAAACAATGGAGACCAGTGCTAACTATCTTCTCACAGGGGTACAAGTGGCCCTGTAGGAAGTACTGTGATGTACTGAACTAATTTGATAAGAAAATGTACATACTAGTTATACTCAAGCACACAATTTCACCATAATTCATAGGAAATGCCACAAGATTATAATCATGTCATTCTCATTACATCTTCTTTCTTTCTTTCTTTCTTTCTTTCTTTCTTTCTTTCTTTCTCTCTTTCTCTCTTTGTTGTGTTCTTGCTCCTCCCCATGACTAATAAAAACAGTCCTATTATCTATAGTACTATGTAAAGCTTTGCTCAACATGACTGACAACACAAGCCTTCACTTTTATCCCTACAGGCACTGACTTTCTTTTAGAGCCCATTCCTCATATCAAACTGGTTGTGCATTAAGTAACATCCAACCAGCAGCCAACCCAGTTAATGAAGCCAACCAGTTTCC
>OMLI01061466.1:0-10401 GCA_900302605.1 Rondeletia loricata
GAGAGTCGCTCAGAAAGAAGGGGGTGTCAGGAGAGTAATGGCCCTTTAAAAAAAAGTATGTAAACATGATTGCTGTCCTTTGTCTATTTGAGTTTAAAAGGCAGTTTGAGTTTCCTGGGTATCATTTGTGTGGAGACCAGAATGGAGAGAGCTGTGGTGCGAATCACCCTCCTTGGGCTGTTGCTGGCTTTTGTTACCACGGAACCAAGCAAGGTAGGGTCACATAACCTAGTGGGGCGTGCTGAGTTCACAGGAGAGCACCCCATTGTAGGGAAACTGAATTTATTGAATATATGATTATGTTACAGCTAATGCAGTTTTTCCTGATATTGTGGGTTTGAATGCTGAAAGCTGATCAGCTCAGCTAACAGATATTTCAGGCTTGTCTTTGATGACTCTGTGTCTGTGATCTTTCCCTTCAGTTACAACACAGTGAACTATGCCTCTTTGATAAACACCAACAGGCACAGGGTGAAGGACCTGCTGGCTCTGTACCTTCAATGTTGTTCTATACTCTTTCAATGTGTGTGTGCGCGCTTGTGTGCTATGAACGTAGGAGTATCTGTGAATGCGCAAAGTCACTGCGATGTGACATTGAAGCGCTACTTGAAAAATAAAGGCCAATGAAGGGGGAGTTTCCGTGGTTAGACCAATGAGATTTGAACATGCTACCTAGTCGTATATAGCCAACACCTTGTTTTTCACCAACACCTGATCTTTGGTCAGCTGGTCATCATTGGTCAGCAAAGTCAACCAAACCAGTTTGCATTGTGATGTGTGTTTCCTGTACTTGTTCAGGGGGACTGGGACATCTACAGCTTCCATATCAACTCCACAGTGAGCAGTCGTTATGCCACCACTGTCATCAGTAGCCGTGTGGTCAACCGTATGGACCAGCCTAAGGAAATAGAATTCCATGTCCGGATTCCCAAGAATGCCTTCATCAGTAAATTCCGAATGTGGGTCTTTAGCAGAGATGTGAAATGATCACACTGGTCACAAATCTTGTACAGGCATGATTTGCACATAGAGTACATTGCAGTTATAAAAATAAGTCATGGGCTACTCAGGAGTATGTATGAAAACAGTATGTATGAAAACCAAGACTTTTCTTTTGACTATCTGTCTTCCTCAGGTCTATTGATGGCCAGATGTATGATGGTATTGTGAAAGCCAAGGAGCAAGCTCAGCAGCAGTACACTGAGGCTGTATCCCGCGGCCAAAGTGCTGGGCTGGTCAGGTACATTATTGATCAGTGTACTGTCATTTAGCACTTGTAATGGTACAAGTGTAATGATTTCTGTCTCTCTGTTACAGTTCTGTGGGGAGGACCCTTGAGGAATTTAAGACCTCTGTGACTGTGGCTGCTCTGCAGAAGGTGACCTTTGAACTCACATATGAGGAACTGCTGAAACGCAGGCTTGGCAAGTATGAGTTGCAAATCCATTCTCGACCCATGCAGCCTGTCAAAGACTTCAAGGTGAGTCTTTCCTATTGTTGCAGTGATCATTCAGAAAACACTGTTACTTCTTCCTTGGTCAGAGCTTTTAACATCGGTCTTTTATTCTCAATGCCAGGTTGACGTATACATCAATGAGAAAGCAGGCATTAATTTCATTGAGGTTAAAGGAGGACTAAGCACCAAAGCCCTGGCTAATGCCATCACCAAAACACATGCTCACAATCAGGTACAGTGCACAGCAATGCAAAATCACATAGGACTCATAAAGGATGCAGAGCAGCACATAATAATAAAGTGATAAAGGTACGTATAGAATATTTCTGAACCACATGATCAATCTAATGGACTCACTCAGTTATTTCCTCTTATGATCACCGTATCTATGAAGAGTCTATACCTACTGACTCACTGTAAAAGCTGATTCATCCTGTTTCCAGGCATGGGTGTATTTCTACCCGACAGAGGAGCAACAGACAATGTGTGACAGCTGTGGAGAGCAGGGTATGAATGGAGATCTGGTTATTGCTTATGATGTCAACAGGGACAACTCACTGGGAGAAATCAAGGTACAGTAAGAGTTAAGAGCACAGCATTCACCGTGTATAGAAAAATCTACTTTGAGCTGGCTGTATGATTGTAGGGAAAAAAGATACAGTCAGTACTTCCTGAGCAGGCAGTTTAGTTGGAATGGTCTATTAGCATTGGACACTGCAGGAGGACTAAATGATGAGGAGGTAAAGAAGATCTTACTTAAATGAATATCTCATTCTCCCTGGTCTTTTCAGCAACGCTTACTAACCACACTTTTTTTCTAACTTGCCCCAAGGAGTCAGATGGGTATTTTGTCCATCACTTTGCCCCAGCTAGTCTTACCCGCATACCAAAGAATGTTGTCTTCATTATTGATCGAAGTGGCTCCATGCACGGCAGAAAAATGCATCAGGTACAGTGTCCGAAGAGTGTGAGTGTGTGACAGATAGCCTGCATGTTACTGTAGTATGTCTGCTACGGACATCTTTACTCGAATGGGCCATTTAATAAAGGATTCACTTCAAGAGAAACATAGTACATGAAACAAGTATTGTTGAATGGTTTCTTACCTGAATACATTAAGTTCTAATTTGTGAATGATTTTGCTCAGACCCGTGTAGCATTACTCCACATCTTGGGTGACCTAGAGGAAGATGACTACTTTGGTCTGATCACTTTTGACGGCAACATTTCTCCCTGGAAAAGAGAACTTCTCCCGGCCAACAAGAAAAACCTGGATGCTGCCAAGGATTTTGCACGGAATATTAGAGATGCAGGAGGTGAGCTTATCATAGATATACATTCATCATGGCATGTGAACATACAGATAACTGTATTTTGATAACAGAATGGCGGTGATGACACATGTCTTGTCTCATTTCAGCCACAGACATTAACGGTGCCGTGTTGGAAGGAGCACATATGCTGAATCAACTCCCTAGAGAAGGTTTGGCATCTATCCTTATACTTCTCACTGATGGAGATCCAACCTCAGGTAATAGTACAACACAAACACACACACACACACACACACACACACACAAGCAAGCTAAAACCCACCCTCATGGGACGCAAAAGATCATGAACACTGCAATTTAGATGATGTAAATAAGCATGATTTTATTTTAAAAGTGCATTTGATGACTTACCTTAAAAATCCTAAAATTTAATTCTCAGACAAATCACAAGATTTATGTTTCCTTGCATATGAGCATTTTTAACTCAAGTGGCCCTAACCACTGATACCAGTACACACAGTGCACACAGTACACTACCAGTGATTGTGTGCATCTTTACAGGGGAGACGAATCTCGAAAAAATACAGTCAAATGTAAGAGAGGCCATAGGTAAGAAATTCCCACTCTACTGTCTTGGTTTTGGATTTGATGTCAATTTTGAGTTCCTTGAGAAGATGGCACTGGAGAACAGTGGTGTGGCACGACGGATTTATGAAGACTCTGATGCTGATTTGCAGCTGAAGGTAAGATATGAATAACTTACACTCCTTCAGATAATAAATGTAATAAACATTTGGTTTTTTACCATGTAATTTCCTATATTTCTAGAAATAAAATACAACTAGCAACAATCAGGTTGGTTTTGGAGAGAATAACCAATAATAATAGTATTTGTATTTCATCAGGGTTTCTATGAAGAGGTGGCCACTCCTCTCTTGACAGATGTGAGGATGACCTATATTGGTGGGACAAATCTAACCCAGACCAAGTTCAGCCAATATTATAATGGCTCTGAGATTGTGGTGGCTGGCCAGATCACTGACAACAACATTGAGACGTTCACTCCACAGGTTGTGGCCATTTCGGTAAGGATTTCTCCTCACTGTAATGGTAAATGGACTGTATTTATATAGCGCATTTATATAGCGCATTCTCTGAAACGTTTGTGAAAGTAACTGTGTATTCTGACATATGAATACATTTTAACTAGAGGAACAATAAGGTGGAGTTTTCTGACAAAAATGCCACCGTGGAGTCCAGTGGAACAATTTCTGACTGTCACATCCAGAGGGTTTGGGCGTACCTCACAGTGAAACAGCTCCTGGAGAAAGAGTAAGTCTGATGTCAAAACCTGGTAGTCCCTTTTTTTCCTCTGTGCACTTTTTGTGAACAATAATTTATTGAGTTTTACTGTAAATAAAGATGACGCGTAATTGTAGGGGGAGAGGGGCAGTCACTGAGAAGACAACAAGAATAGTATCAAAGTAAATGAATAAATAAAATAAGTAAATGATTTGTGCATAACCTTGAACTGTCACAAATTTCAGATTATTCTAAATTAATCAATTCCAGCCACCGGCAAGCAAAAAAAGCACCAAAAAAAAGAAGAAAACTGGTAGTCCCTGCAGCAGGAAATACTTGTGATACAGTCTGATTTTCACATCATGTTTTAAACATAGTATGTACACCATGTGTCAACCAGGTTGCAGTTATCTGGAGATGAGAAGGAGAAAGTGAAGAAAGAGGCCATGGAGATATCTCTGAAATACAGTTTTGTGACCCCTCTCACATCCATGGTGGTCACCAAGCCTCCAGGGGAGAACACACAAGTGCTCCATAAACCCAAAGAGGGAGTGGAACCACTGAATATTGGGCATCAACAGCGTCAACAGCGTATTGTAGCCGGTACCGGTACCGGAGCCGGTACTGGAGCCGGTATTGGAGCCGGTCCTGGTCTTGGAGGCACATTACGTTTTTCTCTAAATACTCAAAGTAGAGGCTTCCCATCCTCCCACGTACACTCTTTCGGTGAGCAATACTAGTGCACAAAAACAAACAAACCTAAAAGTAAAACCAGTGGTGTTTACTGACAGTATCAACTATCAGCATCTCTCTGTCTTTATCAGGCCCCTTGGAATGGGTTAGGTGTGACTCCATCTCTGCACTGTTCTGGGATTAATGCTTTAACAGGAATATAGAGTTTCATGTCAAAGTGATAATAGTAGACCATGGGCAAAAACAAATAAAGGTCCCCTTCTGGTTGTGAAACTTGAGAAATGACATGGAAAATGTTTTTGACAACACGTGGCAGAGATACTGACACCCAACAACCAATCAAAGCTAATTTACTGTAACTAATAGCACTAGCGATAGTCCTTGGATAACATACTGTATAACACATATATTTGAGTAGTTGTTTCTGTTCCTTGCTTAACAACTTGCAAGCAAATTATATAGATCTAAAAATAACGTTGTAGGTATGAATGCCCTGAAAGACGTGCCTCTGTGCCCTGTATGAGCTTGATTTATTAGAATAATCTATTAAAAAAACTGACCATAAAACATTTCCTTAATAGTATAACCTACCATATTATACAGTACCATTTAACTGTGTCGTATTCAGCATTTTCCAAAGGCTATACTTCCAAGGACACAGGGAGCCTATTTCCAAACATTAGAAGCTATAGCTGTAACAATATATTTTTTTACAGCCAGGTCATAACAAATGTTTAATCATCATTTCGTTAACTTTCCAGCTCCCAAGCAGAAAATTACGACCCACCATAGTAGTTCTAGTCGACAGTACTCAAGTCGGTCCTCACTTCTCCATGGTAAACTTATTTTTCTATGCCCTTGATCCATCCTCCTTATTTTGTAATTATATATGCTACCGATAGCTTGTCATAGCTCAATCAATGTTTTGTAATTCTTATGCCCTTTGCTCTGACTCAACTATATCATGCTATTTCTGAGACACTTTTTACCCCCTAAAGTAATGCTGTGGTCATTAATCAAATCAAAAGTATTTGTTTGCATTTATGTAACCCTATTTTAGACTGCAAGGGCATGCGGTAAAGGATTTGTACGTGCATTTTTGTGTGGGCTAAGACCATAAATTGAGTCTCTCCCATGGATCCTCATTATAAGATCCATTATGGGTCAGATGTCCTTTTACAGGATGCCAAAAAGGCATAAACTTGTACAGAGAGATTCAAAGAATTCCACTAAGAAAAGTTTTGTAGTTGAAAACCTAAAAAAAGATCTAGGAAAAATATTTTATGGCATGTTGTAATTATATATATATAGATATATAGATACATATATAAATTGAATGTTAAAAAACCTTTATGTCCCATAGTTAGACCACTTTGACCTTACAATGATAGAAAGAAAAGGGAAGTCCTCCAAGGGGTCATTTTAAGGTTAGGCGTTGGGGTTAGGATTAGAATCAGGGTTAGGTTAAGGTTGTGGTCAACCTTATCCGGTAAGGATAAGGGTTGCATATGTATTTAGTGGTTAGGGGTTAGAGAATGTATTTAAATTAATGGAATGTCCTCTCAAGCACTGTAATATATTTGTGTTTATGTGGCTCTGTGTGCATATGCTTGCAGGTGCAGGTTTCGCACCTAGAGACCCTGATGAATATGATGATTATTCTCTATATGATGTTATGGAGGCAGCCACTCAAAGCACTGTCACTGGTATGGTATTGTATGTAGATATATGGTTTATGTGAAACCCATCTATTTCTAGTTGCAAAAAAAGTTAAGAAATAGTATGATATTTGTGGAATATTTATGTCACATGACAGCTGAATACATTTCATTACAAATTAATGAATGCTTATTCAATCCTTGTATCAGCGTTCATAATGCGTTCACATAAGGAGTCAATTAACTTTAAGGATGTAAAAATAAAAGTTACCCTTATTGAATCATATCTACATCACTATGTAGCCAGTTCACCCTTGCTACCACCACAGAAAGCCAAAATATGAGATTTAATTTTTCTTAAATTTAAGCTTACAGGGTTCTGGACAGTATGCCAAGCAAGCGTAGTTTTGTATGTGTGTATTTTGAAAAGTTAACATTTATATTAGAATTTTTTCAAAATATTGATTTAAAGAGATCTGTATTTTGTTGAAATGAGAAAAGTACTGTACTCCTATACTGTAATAGACTTTCATTAGTAGCATTTAATTGCTTCAGCTGAGAGCACCCACTTCTCATCATAGACAAGCTATTATCATATATATAATTCATATTACTGTACCTAAAGCCCTGTGACATGAGATAAGTAATTTGACAACAGCTAACTATCTGATTTCATTATTGATTTGTTTTTAATTGTTTCAAACATTGGGAGATAACAGTAGGAGGCTAGTATCTATTTTCTCTCTTGTTCCTGTTTTCTAGTCTGGCTAATTGACACACTATTCCACCCCTGTGTCACAAAAGACATACATGTTTCCTAAATACCCCCATAAAGTAGCTAGGTCTTATACAGGTATATTCAAAGTAAAATAAATTGTTTTTCAGGCCAAATGTTTTCCCATACATTTCAATATCAGTGTTATGCATTTCCACCTGCTGTGTGACATTAATAGCTCTTTGTATTCCTTGTACTCTCCTTTTCTCTCTCTCTTTTTCTCTTTATCCCAATGTTTCCCTGCAGCTCCAACGCTCCACAGGTTTCTGCTGCAAGCTGAGAATCAGACCCTCCCGCTATGTTATGATGTCACTGGAGCTCTGCTGCTTAAACTACTGCAAGATCCCAACAGAGGTCACTAATGTACATTATATTCCACTTTCTTTGTAGCACATGTCACCTACTTTGCCTTGTTCCCTCACATACCTAAAGAGCGTATTCATTAAAACCCTTATCATTTTGCCTATATGCTTTTTACATGTAATCAGAATTTTGTTCATCATGTTCATCATCCATTATATGGTGTGCATCATCCCATATTTATCCCATCATTTGATGTGTGGTGTTGAACTGCATGTATTCCTTTCTGTTCTAGAGTTGTCTGTGAATGGTGAGCTTGATTCATCAGCATATGGGGGCTTCCAGAAGATTGTCATCCACTACAAAACAGGGCAGCATATTGAGTTTGACACCACTGGCATCACCGTACGAGATGGACAGAATGTGAAAGGTTTTCACTGGGGGCAGGATCTCACCGTACCTGGAAGGTGCTGCAGTCCACAACGCATTCCTGACACATTCAATAGTGATACTGTGCATTGTAATAGCAGGAACGTTTAGTGCTATGAAGATAGTTTCTATGTCTAAGCTTAAGACGTTGAGTTTGTCATACATTTGTTATTATAGACTACTTTGGATTGTAGTTTTTGTTTCCGATGTTTATATTTTAGGTCCTAAAAAAGAATGGAAAAGAAAAGTATGATGAGATGCATATTTTTTATAGCGTGACACTGATTCTGCGGGACAAGGAGATGGACGTTGCAGCTGGAGACGCACGTGTGGTCATCTTACTTCATGAGAGACAGGGGAAAAAATTCCTTTGGCCGGTCTTGAGACAGTTTCCATCAGGCAACAACACTGAAGGACTTTTAGGTGGGTGAAATAGGGTCTTTTGTGTGAATATTGTGTGTGTGTGTGTGTGTGTGTGTGTGTGTGTGTACACACACGTGCTTGCGTGTATGATTTAATATCAATATTTAGCACGTTATCAATACATTTAAACAACATTTTCCCTTGGCTGTGGTGGTTGATGGAGAGATCACTCATTTAGAGACAAAAATGTTAAAGGTCATTTTCTCTTTTTACGTGCTGTCTGGTCACTGAGTCTCCAACTGCCAGCCGTTCAGTCTTTTGTCTTATTGTTTGTCCTCTGTGTTCCAGCTCTACAGCCAGCAGTTTACCAGGAGGCCCAGCAAACTCCCTCGCCAAAACTAAAGATCAGAGACCAGGAGATTGATGTTATTAGGTAAATTTGGTCCTGTATTGTTAGTTGCTCCTCCTGTGTGTAAAAAAAATAATAAGAAAAATGGATTTTAATCTATTTCAGGGTGACAATAGTCTCACAAAGCTACAGCAGCTAGTTTGAGAGTGACTATTTTGTTGTCTGTACAGACATTATGCCTCTGTATGATCTTATTCTCTGATATAGTGATCATTTCAAATCTTTCTTTTATAGAGCCGATGTTGTGGACTACAGTGTTCACTCTGCACCGACACTTCACTGCTGGCTCATGTCTCCTGAGTCTGCCCTGCAGAGAGCGCTGGATGACTTCATTGTCACAAAACTGTAACTGGGGACCATGTCAAACCACTTGAATAAAAAAAAAGAAAAGGAAACAATGATTCAATATGGAACACTAACTGAACATAGAATGTAGAAACATCCCATAGTGCAAATCAATACTACTAACACAAACAAATAAATGGTATCCCAGATCTTTGGTTTTCTGTGTGTTATGTGGACATACAAAGTTATTCAATGATATTTTGCAATAAAGTTGGATGATAAAAGTAGTATGTTTATGCAAGGACAAACAAACAAAAATTCCCATGATACATAGCTTGAGATTGGCATATATAAAGACTTTCCTTTAGATAAACACAGCATGATAGTGCAGAGACTTTTCAAACTACGCTTGTCTGTAATTCATACCTGAATGACAGGGGGCCCATCGTGAGCCTGGGTGCAGCCGCACCCCTGCACCCATGGGATTTATGCCAGATGAACAACATTCATAGTTCCCAGAAACCTGAGAACTATGTTTTGAGTCCAGGATGTCATTAACATGTACAAAAATGTTAAGCTGCTCCAAGGACACTGAACAAAGGGCTATTAATGTTGTAGACCCAAAGAACTTTTTTGAGATTTTATACCCAAATGATCTTTATTGTACAGTAGTGTTAACAGTTCGGAACCAAAAAATGTGCCCTTATCCCCATGCAGTCCCCCTGGGTGGCCTGACAGTCTCCTTCACCAGAGAAATAAGGCTTGAACCTGTGTGGTTATCAAGATGGAACATCTGCTCCATAGAGAACGATAGGAATAATATCAATTCTTAAATTTAGAGGTTTCCACTTTAAGTCAAACGACAAGGCCATTCTTTACATGGATACTGTGGCTACAGTATATTTTGTCCTAAGGCTGATCGTGCTTTGAATAGACTGTCAGTGTGACAAAGTCCATATTTCAAAAGTCTATAGGTTCCTTAGTTTGCATGAGCAATTGGAAACCCTCCTAAATTTACATTTGGCCTTGAATTTATTTTCACTGCCTATCCATGCAAATAACTTTTCCCACTCCCATCTACATGTTTGGAAACCTTTTTCATGTTTTACCAGGAAGGGATGAGAGAGGGATGACTTTACTGAACTACAACACTGACCTACCGGCAGCAGCAACCACTGTGGAAACTCACAGAAATACAATCTGACTGACACAGAAACAGTATAGCCTACAGAGAGCGTACTGTGCACAAAGACAACCGGGAGCGAGAGCACCGAGACAACACCAGAGACAACACCAGAGACAACACCAGAGACAGTGTTTACATGCTATTTGTCTCCATCTTTCTCTATTTCTCATCTATGTCTCAGTTTTTACATACAGTTCAAGAATTTTTGAAATGTAGCAACAGTCAATGCTGGATGCACACGATTTAAATATGGAAGAACACACGCACACAC
>OMLI01061469.1:0-11593 GCA_900302605.1 Rondeletia loricata
AAACAATGTGCACCTCGGTACGGTCCACCCCCCTACCCGGTGCTTGTTATAATCGTTGTGCTGACATTATCATATACACTTAGGTAAGCGCAAAGTTTCTCCTTTATATGCTTTACTCACAAGTGTGTGAATTGACCTGGATATGAAGAGCAAAATAATATAGTTTCTAAAGAGATAAGACGGAGCGTTTGACGGCCATATATGACATTGCTGAAAGTTAGCTTTGCTTAGAAAGTTTGGACACAATCGCATTTCAAATGAGTTTATGACAGCAACTTTTCCATGAAAGTGTGTCTCGTTTACAAAGCCACTACAAGGCAGCAGCGGCAGTCATATTTCATATAGGGGAAACACTGAGCATCCAGATTGCATGGGGGGAGAAGTTATAAAATTTCAACCATTATAAAGCCTATGACAAAAACATTACATTTCCCACAGTATGCCAGTCGTGTATAGCTATAATTGCACTGACCCCATGTGACCTTTGTGACCTATCCAGGTCCCTAATTATATTGCTAACTGTAAAAAAAAATTGTACACTATATTTACGATCCATATATCCATATATGAAAGTTGTTTTGGTTTTATCAAAATAAAGAGTAATCTTACATTTTCAGGCATATTACACTGTACCAACACATACATTTAATATTTTTATTAAATTAACTGTTAACTGCATTTTGAGAATTTCATTCACAGCAGATTAGAAAAAGCAAGAGTTTATTCCTTTATCACTGCTAACTTCTTTCTTGTTATGTTTTCAACCAGTACATTTTAGTTGTTAAAGTAGATTTATGGATGTAGCATCAAAATCCTGCACCAAGTCTTGTATTGTATTGTACTGTCCTGTCTTCCTGTCTTGCCAGCAGCTGTGCCAGTGTCTTGGGACCATTGTGGGATTGGAGGGCAGTAATTACAAAGTACAGGACAGAAAATGATGTAATCCTCTCTCTAGTTGTACTAGCGCAAGTGTTTTAGCAGAATATACCTTAAAAAAGTATATAGTCAGTGGCCACATTATTAGGTCCTCTTCCCTGTTTACACAAACACAAAAGTCAGGTGGCTGTGCACATTCTGGGGCAAGTTCACAGCGCTGGCGAACAGATTTTTGGTAATTTTGTGACCAGAGGTGCTAGCGCAGCAGTGGCATGGTTGTAAAAGAGGTTGGATTAAGAGGAATAAATTAACAGTTGGTAAGGTCTGGTGTCTCATTCCCCTTAAAAGCAGTGTGCTCCCCGCCATGGCACACTGACAGTTTCGTGAATGAATGAGGAGAGTCTGGGGACTCGTTTCATTAGTCATTTTAACATGCCCTCCTCGACTTCCAATCGGTAGTTGGTGATATGTAGCACCTACGTCACACGAGTGGCCACTTGCAGAGCAGGGGGCAGGGGCAGAGCATTTGAAACGGAATGCACTTGTCCTTAAAGACCCATGTTGGTGACTTTAAATTCAGTTTGTGCTGTTGGCTAATCACCTTAAAAGTGCAATAAATTCACTAAAAACATATTTGCCTTAATTTTCCAAAAAAATACTGGTTTTATTAAACCACATTTTTACTACAAGCGCCTGTCTTGATAACTGTGGGTGTATCCTTTCTGTTCACAACAGAGCTTTGATTGACAAGTTGACAGCCAGTCACTCACTGGAGGTGACCACTCATATAAACTGTAAACAGTGTTGGACAGACACTAGCAAACGAGACGCTAGCAAGCTAACATTACCTGTGAATAAAAAGCGGTGGCTTCTTGCAGATTGTTGCTTATTTGAGTTGACTGAAGGAATGTCATCAGGTGTCAATCTAATAAACTAAAGTCAGAATGCAGTCCACTGCAGAGGGACACTGAATCTAAATGGAGCCGTCTGATACTTGAAATAGCTGAAATAGCCAAGCTCACCGTAAACTTTCCTCTTGCACTTTGTGCAGGTTGACACCCTGGTATTATACAATGATGACTATCTGCCATGTTTGATTAGGGATTTTGGCAGTACGCAAAATCATTAGCTTCTCAAAAGTAATGTGGCGTTACTGGCCACTGGGGTTCTGCGAGGCAGGCAAGGAGCAACCGACAACCAGGTAAGAGGTTCAACAGTCTTTAATGTTTGCTGGCTCAACTCCACACAATCATAGATTCACAATCAATTCGCTCTGCTGACCACGCGTTCAGACTGCCGTTCCTCGGCAGTCGCATCTCGTCAGCTGTCTCTCCCCTCCAGGCCCGCTCGTCACTGCATATGAAGGGGGGAGAGAGTAATTAGCAATGCAAGACACCTGTGCCAATTACCCTAACCCCGGCACTGTTCCCATGAACCACTCCCACACACACCTCCTCCCCTCTACAGCTGAGCCCACACATGCCCCACCATCACAAGTAACATCTAGCTTGCAGTCAGACCGGTTACACTTGCACGGTGAGAAGGAGTGTGGTGCGTTTGCTGGGATTAGGAAAGGTGGAAAAATAAATGCAACCAATGACATTTACCGTAATTCTTGACGTAAAATACATCAAGAATTTCTAAGCCAATTTTGAAACCACAAGGAGCAAGTCGAGGTTTTGGTCATAAAATGTTTATTTAAAATATGAATTCACACCAATTTACAGCCCAAATGCCTCATAACCAAGCAGAAAGTGTTTTTCAGTGGAATGGGCCTTTAAGCAGGCCTAATAATTAATAATAATAATAATAATTACACAGAGCAATGAAATATTGCAAATGAGTTAATTTCATAAAGAAGATTAACTTACACTCATGTATTGCTTGTCCCACCGTGTTCGTGCACAGGAAACCATGAATGATTTCTGCATTCTGGGCAACATCTGCTCCTTAAGTCTACCTAGTTGCTGTGTCGCTCGGCCCTCGAAGGGTCGATCTAAGAAACTTCCCTTGAGTTATGAGAGTAATGGAACGGTTCTTGAAAGATAATTCCGATAATTTTCAACCTGGGCCTTATTTTCCTAGTTTTTGCCATCATGATGATTGATTGTGTTCAAAATGTTGTCACTTACTTCACTGCAGAGCTTTATGTAGCTTCAGTTCGCCGGTAGCGCTGCTCTCCAATACACACTGAAGGACCAAAGCAAGCTTCAACAATTGAACCCAAAAAGCGATTATAACACGTCTTTCCGCACAGCAGGGATTCCCCCGAGAGGGAAGGGGAAGTCGATGAGGGCATGTTAAAATGAGTAATGAAATGGGGCCCAGACCAGCTGCGCCAAAAAAGCTTCTCCCAAGAGGAAACTGATGTCTTTATAATACAATATAATACTCTGAGGTGCAGAGTCGCAAGGCACGAATATACGGCACCCCAAATATACCACCAAGGGCAGATGTCCCTTTTTAAGCTGAATTCACATTTCTGAAGATATTGAAATCTTTGTCACCACTTTGTTTTCCATGCGTCATGATCTACAGTTTTATGTTAGAAGACGTTGATTCACACAATAACCACATATGCAGATACAACTAACTTTGCAGTACAATAACGTGTTTCCATTATTTTGTCGGTTGCTTGTATTTTATTTTACTTAAGTGATTAAAAAGGTCATTGGTTGAAGAATTTATATCAAAGTGAAATAGGCAAACATAACATGTAAGGGGTTTAGAGGTCTATGTGGTTGCACCTTCGGCAACTAAAGCCACGAAAATGCACAGAACGCCACCGGTTGTGCTAAGACGTGGTCTGAGTAGGCGGAAGTATGGTGGCCGATGGGTGCAAATGCACTACAAGGGCTCAAAGCAATTGCAACTTCAGAAACAATGCAAATTCAAAAACGTACAAGCATTTATAGTTCTGTGTTGGTTATTCTGCAGTAGTTGTAGTGTTTACATTCTCTGAAACTCACGTTCTAGGATATTTCTCGTCGTGAATTCAATGACATCTGGTAGTTTTTATAATTCTGTTCTACAAATGAATATATTTGCAAACCTGCTCAGCTAGTCTCTCTTCGATCTGCTCCATTGTCTTCACTGTCAACATCAACCGGATACAGGTAGGAGGAAATACGAAGTGGGCCAATCACAGCTCTTACGGTCTTGCGTCGCCCTACATGCAGTTACATTTTTGGAGAGGTGCACGTAAGCTACAGTGGCAGCCTTTGTGGGCTACGCCGGCACCGGAAAGACCTACGCCGTAGCTACGCCGTAGCTTCGACGCAGAAGTATAAATGACCCTTCAGTCATGAAACGTCCATGTGCGGTCTCTGCCTGTCATGTGTGATTGTGTGGTGGCATCTCTCTCTCTCTCTCTCATGTTGAAAATCAACCTATTCCACTGGCCTGGAGCGCTTTTCTGTTGCATTTGTTTTCATGGTTTTCATGTTTTTGAATTTGCAGCATGTTTCCTGTTAATGTACAGTATTTGCTTTGGCATTCTGCAGCATGTTATTTCTTTTGCAGCACGTTTCCATTGTTGTATTTGCTTTGGATTTTTGTATGTGTTTTTGAATTTGCATCATTTATGAATTTGCAGCGCGATTCTTTAAATTTCAATTTTACCAAAATTGCACTGCACCACCCGATATGTATTGCCACTCCCCTCTAATGCGCTCCGCTGCCCATTTCAGCACAAGCACGAGCCATTAAATTATCAAACAGGCGCAAGCAGATTTTTGCCACAAGGTCACTGTGCTTGATCTGCGCTGGCACAAAATTAGGGCCCATACATTACTTTATTGTTTTCCAGTTTAGGAGAATGGTTTTCCTGGCGCTAGTTAAGGCGATGAGTAAGGAATTATTGTGTTGAATAGATAGTTAGGATTTTGATGACAGAAAGGTCTCTAAGTAGGCAGAGGGTTGAAGAGAGAAGAATGCTGCAACCTAAGATGAGGCATAATCTCCCGGTGAGTGCCTTCCAGAGAGGTTGTGTAGGTGGGCAGAGCCATGTGTCATGGAAGTTGTTTGGAGTGTTCTGAGTGCGTTGAGAACATGTTTATTAGTCCTATTATAAACTTCTTGTGATGGGTGATGTGCACTCTGTGGATGATTTTATATTGAATAAATTGTAGGCTAGTGTTGTTAGTCACTGTGACGGTGTCAGCAGAATGTGTGTCCCTCTGTGTTGGGAGAGAGTGTTGGTGGGTATTGTGTCAGCACAAGAGAGCAGTTTGTAAAGTTTGGAGAGCATTTTCTTAGGGGATATAGTTTCAGCGATTTCTTCTATTAACAAAGGTGGCTGAAGTAGGTTATGAACAATATTGATTTTGGATTTGACTAAACATTTCAAATGTAGGAAGTTGAGTATCAGCATTGGACTATCCAAATAAAGTGTGACCCTTCCCTTCATGGCCACAGTACCCTTTTTCAAATAGATACTTCTAGAAGGATAATGTGCTATTGTCTTAAGATGGTTCCACGAACATGACAGTTACTGTTATTTACTCCAATGGCCTGCACAGCTGACACTGTCAAATCAGCATGGACCAAAATTGTTTCCAGCACCTTGTTGAATCCATGTCTCCAAGAATTCAGGTTAGTCTGAAGGCAAAAGGACACCCAGTACTAGCTTGGTGTATCTAGTAAGGTTCCATTGTTGTTCCATTATAAATGACAGTAGTATTATTAGTAATAGTTGTAGTAGTAGTTGTGTTTCAGCAGAATATACCCGGAAAAGCAATAATAGCAATAATACTGTTTGAGTGGAATATATAATATAACGTTGCAATATTGGTAGCTTTAGTGTAATATACCTTTTTAAAGTATGAGTGTGTCCTTTGTTGTACCGTCTGTGCTCTGCCCTATGTCCTGTTCCACCTATGTCCTGTTCCACCCATGTCCTGTCCTGTCTGTGTCCTGTTGTTTGCCACCTATGTCCTGTCCTGTGTTGTATGTGTCCTGTTTTGTGTATGTTCTGTCCTGTGCCATAAATGTGTTCTGTCCTGCGTTGCCTGTTCCTGTCCCATGCTGTGCTGTTGTGTCCAATAATTACACAGGACAGCACACAAACGTATTTGACCCCTACTGGAGAGTTATCCATAGATAAATAATCAAATAACTATATAAGATGCTCCATCTTAACTTGTATCAAATGTAAATAAACAGCAAAATTCTACATGAGAGAAACAAAAAAGAGGCAACACTGGCTTTACCACTACACTATCGTGACCTAGTCACATGTCCATGTAGGTGATTATGCAATTGTTTTTAGTATAAATCCCAATCTGGTAAATTTTCAACACCCAATATTGGATAAATCAGTTATTCTACAAATAAATTCAGCTAAATGACATGATACATGGTGATAAAAAGGCTTTGAAATACTGTCAATGGTGCATTGTTCTGTCAGACTGCATGAAATTAGAAAAATCACCTGTAGTCTATCAGGGCTACAGACTAGGCTACATTTACAGCATTCTTGCTCCACCAATTTATTTAATGTGGCAAACAATGTTTTGACTAAGTTGGTCTTTGTCAGGTGTGTTTGAGACACTTCGCTGTATCCCTTTAAATAGCTTGTTAGGATATCACACAATCTCATACAGCACATACAAGAACAGCAATGGTTGAATCAAAGGTTAATAATCTGTCAACATCAGTATTCAAAGAAAAATGACTGACTCAAACATGATAATACACAAATACAAATACACAAAATAGACACAATTACATCATTTAGAGACAAATATCAATATTTACGTAATTCAGTTGTTGGAGGATTCAACAATGTATATTTTCAAATAGGATTTAACCATAAATACAGTCCAATGTGCAGTGCGGTCCACAGACCTGTCCAGCAGCAGTGAAAGAGGTGGATGTGTATATCACCTGATTTACGCAGGTTACATTAACAACCCTGGAAAATGTTTACAAAGCTGTAATTTTTTCCAAACGTGTAAATAAAGGTGCCAATCCAATAAACGTTTGCTTGTGCTAAACATATACAACAATGTGGCACGGCAAGACAACAGCTACCTAATAGAACACAAGGGCACAAAATTATATAACCATCTCTCCATTTATTTCTAAGTAAGTTGATTTTGTTCTGTCACCATTTTGGTCTAATAGGATTGTGGTCTGAACAACTGATTGGAGTATCAGACTGTCATGTCAGAGTGTTTTGTGAGTGAGCGTAACAAGCTTGTTAGTCTGGAGTCATGAAGCCCTGTAAAAAGAAAAACAAATCTAAAACTTTTTTCTATGAGGATCTAAGAAATGGGGAAATCATACAAATGCTAATTTCACCCTTTTCTTGTAACATGTCCATGACTCACTTCAGTTGGTTCATATTATTCCAGTGGTGAAACTCTTTCTCATCTACACTGTGGAACGGCCTGCCAGAGGAAATTAGGCTAGACTGGCCTTTATGTAAATTGTTTTTCTTGTTTTTAATGTGTTCTTGCCCTTTGTGTTCTATTACTGTCTGCCTTTTGTGCCTTGTTTCTCTTGTTTTATGTATTTTACAAGTTTATTATTGTTATTATTATCATTAGTAGTACTAGTAGTAGTAGCAGTAGTATATTTTCTCATTTTGACTCCTGAGAAAATGGAGACATGGCAAATAAAAAACAATATAATTGATGCACATCTGAGGTTAACACTCAGCAAAGTGGGCCACATACAACAACCAAGATACCAATTGCATAATGAAGTTTGCTGATGACATTACAGGTGACATTACATTTACTGGACCTCATCACTGATGACAACAAAACAGCCTAAAGGGACTAGAAGCCCGGAAGCCTGGTGCATGAAAAACAACCTCGCCCTAAATGGCAGCAGAACAAAGCAGCTGATTGTTGATCTCAAGAGGCAGCACACCCCAGCCAACATCAATACGGCCAGCAGCTGCAAGTTCACTGGCATCCGCATCACAGACCAACTCAGCATGTCTTCCCGGACTCTGTCCAGCTTCTCTAGACGCACAGTGGTGAGCATATTGTCCATGTGCATCGTGGTCTTGAAGATGGCCCAGTCCATCACCCGGGCAGCACTCTCACCAACATTTATGCCACACTATGCATGAGGAGGAGGCATACAACATCAGCAAGACCTCACACACTTCAGTCATGGCCTGTTTACTCCCTTACCTTCTGGCAAGTGGCATCAGAGCTTCAAATCACAGACCACCACACTTAGAACCAGCATCTCTACCAAAGCCATCAGGTTTGATCAATGGACCCCACCACCCTGCATTTTAATACAATTAAATGTTCTACCTATTTTGTACATTTTGCACACTACCTCACGCCTCAAATTTGCATTTTTGTAGATGTCTCGTTTATCTCTTACTTTCTTTTTCCTCTTACAGATGGTATTATCTTTTTGCACAGTATTTACTTATATACGATACTGAGTAAGAACCTTTAACTAAGCCTTTCTTTACTTTGTACACTCCTATGCATAAATCAAAGATAAACAAAAAAATAATAAAATGTAAAATTTGAAAGTTGAGATGTCAAGGAGTGTACTTGGCTAATCGGATACATTTCCTTACGCAAGTACACAATACTAAGATAAAGCTCAACTGTGTACATAGGCTACATTAACTCCCAAGAACCCTCGAAGGAAATCAATACACTAGCCTAGTTTATTAGATTCAGTGTTGATGGCTCTATTCACTGGTTCAATAGCAGATTACCTAAAAGTAACCCAGGGAACATATTTCTTATGACATTGTCAAATGAATGGCAGTGAAGACCATCAGCTCTGTGCTGTGTAGCCCCAGTGAACTGATTTATATTGGTATATTTTATCTCCACTGTTTTAGATTCAAAACTTACAGATATGCTTGGGAAATTGAACTCCTGAACTGGTCCAAGGAAAGCACAAAACAGATCATTGGGGCTGCTATTTATGTCTTGTTTGAAACAAGCAGAATGTGTAATCACAACTAATTTTACAGTGATATATAAGTAAAACAAAAACAACATATAGCATTTTAATAAAAATAATGCGATGCTGCAATGGTTGCAAATTTTCAAACAGCAAACATGCCACTCCCTAAATGATAAAGGATCGATTCTCTCTCCATCTCTTACCTCTTAACATTCTCCCTGTTTCCTCCTTATATCAACTTGGAAACATGTTGAGGACAGCATCACATTGTCAAGCACACATACTCTGCTCTATTTGAATCTTTGACTTCCAGGAACAATTACCTCATATTTCCAACTGAAGGAACTCCACTTGGGCCAAAGATGTTTTATGCACTGTGTGATATACTGTATGTGCTTGCATGTACAAGGGGAGGCAGGTAGCCCAGAGGTAGAGACACAGGCTTGTAGTCAGAAGGTCACCAGTTCAAATCCCAAGCCAGACGGGAAAAAATCTGGCAAGATGTGAGCTGGCAACCGGAGGTTGTTGGAGTCAGAATCGGGTGCCAGTCCCTGCCGTTGTGCCCCTGACCAGCCACTTAACCTACTTGCTCCCCAGTACTATATATACAGCTGCCCCCTAGTCTGCTGCGGCCCCTCCAGCTTGTGTCACTTTGTGTAGTGCATTTCACGTACGTGTATCTTGGACAATAATTTCACTGTGTGCAGTACTCTGGGCATATGTGACAATAAAAGTTGTTTGTTTGATTTCACAGTGTATATCAAGTTGTTCTGACTTAGGTTTGAAGTTTCAGAGAAATGGCTCACTAATTAGACAGTGACAATAGTATAGCACTGCAGTCTGTTGTGGTTGCTCACATACTGTAGATGTGAAATGAATGCCAATTTGGGGTCTGGCATGCAAATTCAAGTTGCATTGAAATGCAAGTGATTGCTTTTTCATCTGGCCTTCATTTCAATAGAGGAAATTATTTCTTTTTTGTGCAAATAGATTCATTCAGTGAAGGCCTAATTAATCAGTGATTCATGTGAGTTGGGTTAAAGCCCAACTCTCCCGAGCTTTCAGAAGAATCTTATTTTTCTGGGACAACATTGCTTTTTTTGGGTGATTTTTGAAATTAAATTTTTTTTACATACCCCTCCCTGTTTCGCTCAACTTAACTGATTGGTTCAGTGCACATCTGACTCATGATTTCCTGTCTTGACTGGATACAGAAATCATTAATTCAAAGAGGGAATGAGAATTTTACTGTACAGTACTAATCACAGCAACTATAGATCATCTTCAGTTCCAGCTTCAGCTACACATTCACCACACTGTTGGTCGATGGATACATTGCTGGTCAATATATAAATGTACCATTTCTTCACCTTGCCTGTAACATATACACTGAAATTATGGAAGGTTAATTGCTTGTTGAAAAAATCTGGAAACACTTCAAATGATCTCCAGTTAATAACACATTCATCAGACCTAAAGAAGAGCTTCTTAATAGCTACAAGGCACATTCACGGATACTGATTCTTTGCATATCTAAGCTGAAATCTGGTGTTTATTCACTTAACATTTGTGACACAACAGTGTCTTTTCCTTTTTTTTAAAGTAAAATCTTGGCAATAGCCATTTTTAACTGAAAAACATGTCTTAAAGTTAGTCATTTGTGCTATAAAGCTGTTGATTTGCGACGATTTTACTGTATATTTTATGGCGTTTGTTATATGCACCAGTCCTTTGTGTTGACAACCTTACTGCTTCTGACCACCTTCTCTAAGATAATTCTATCTTCTATCATAATACAGTAGAGAGAAAGGAATGATGGGAGGAGGGGTTGATATGCAGCTCAGGTTGAGAATTTGACTCAAACTTGCACAATCACAAACTACATGGTATGCACCCAACCCATTACACCACAGAGCCCCTCAATTATTGCCTAAACTTAAAGATCCACTATGTAACATTTATATGAAAACATATTGCCATATTTTCAATCTTGAACATCGATTATCAACAGGAAAAGTCGAATTTTGATGTCAGTATCACTTTAATGTCTGTAATCCCACCTGGGAATTTCGCTCTAGATATCATGACCTGGGTCTATGTTGGAATTCCTAGTGGCATAGATTTATATGTCCGCCATTCCTGAGTTTCCTGTTTTACACCTTCAATAAATGTGCAGCAAACCTGTCCTCCATTGACTATTGGTCAACTTCCTCCCAGTTAGTCGAACCTTTCACAGGGCTCCTTTACCTCATCGCAATTCAGTGCGATTACATAACACAATGCAGTTCAGCCCCAACTTTAATTGCCGAACAATCTGTATTCTTTATTTTCACAATTTACAGTGAGATGATACATGATAGATGTATGCTGTTTTGCAAAATTACATTTTGTGCTAAATCAGATCTCTTGAATTTGCTACACATGCTATTAGCACTTGGTGTTGGTGAGTGGCTCAGTGGTTTACAGTGTTGCCTCCCTTGGAGATCCAGGGGGGTATTTCATGGAGCAGGCTAAGAAAATCCAGCCTTAAAATAAACCTGACTTGAGTTAGAGGGTTACGTAGTGTAGATCAATTCCGTTTCACGAAACTAGATTGCGGCCCAAGAGGTGAAGCTAATCCAAGCCTGATGAAAGCCAGGCTTGGGCAATCGCTTACATGTGCGTTCATGAACTATTTAAACAGCCCGAGTAAGTGAATGTCGATTGAAACATTTGATTAGATAGAAATAGGCCCAAAAAAAGTCTTTCAACATGTATATCGTGTTTTTTGGATAACTAATTAAAGAAACAATATTCACATTATCACATTAAAACAAATAAA
>OMLI01061471.1:0-12308 GCA_900302605.1 Rondeletia loricata
TGTAGATTCAATGTCCATTTTGTTGGTGATGGATCTGGCGTTGGTGAGAAAAATACTGGGTAGCGGTGGATTGTGTGGTTGTCTTAGCCTAGCAAGTAGGCCGGACCGGCATCCACGCTTTTGCTTCCTGTGTCTCCTCCGCCTCCGACGCCTGCCGGAGCAGACAACAATCCACGGAGAGCCCGGTGTCCTGGCTATCTCCTCCGGTATATTGTGTGAGTGCAGAAATTCACTCGTAACGGCCTGATGACGCTGTAATCCTATGATCAGAAGATATTGGCGGCTGTGGGTGTGATTCGCACGACTAAACTTAACATAGGCGAACAGATATATAAACAAAAACACACATAAACAGCACCGAAAAGGAGAGCGTCGAGCCGCTGCGTCTGAATGCGCTCTTCAGAATAAAAGTCCCTCAGCAACAGGCTTTGCGACATTTAAAAAATACAACTAGCAAACTCTAGAGGCCGCTATAAACCACCCGTGACTAAGGCCCCCGGTGGCCTGACAGACTACCGCCACTGTCGCCCCACTGTCGACATACCGGGAACGGCTCCAGGCCCTCTCGGATGACGAAGCCCTCTATGAGGTGTGTGAGGATGTGGGGTCTATGTAGGCTGTCAGGGCTCCCTGGGAGGCTGGCTGGGGCTGAGGGGGGCTGGCCGAGGCCTCTTACCACGGCAGGCAGGAGGGGAAGAGGTGGAGGAGGGGGGTTGCTGCTGGTGCTGCTGGTGATGTGGGAGGGCTGTTCCACTTCGGCTGACCGGATCACTGAAAGACTGGACGGGACGCAGGACAAACCCATCGCAGCTGGACAGTAGGCATGAAAAACACAGAGCTTGCCAGTGAGTAGGGTGTGTAGCGTCAGCAAGGGAGGACATTCATTCCACAGTACTTGACAATACCTGGTGAACCTGAGAAGTCAATTGTATTCTGTTCTATTCTATTCATCTTATAAGATAAAATGAGATAAGATGAAACTTTAATTATCCCCTTGGGAAAATAGGGAGTTAATTATCACCGTTAGGTTTAAACCATTGTTATATTTATACCTGTGCCATTCTCTCTAGGAGACATGGTGGTAGGTGAAGGCGTCCTGTCTCTCTGTGGACTAGGAAGACGCTCCTCTTTCCTCTCCTCTGACCTCAGTCCATTCACTGTGCATGTTTGCGTTGACTGAAATACAAACCACGACAAAACCTTGGTCAAGACATTATGAGCATGGACGATCCATCTCCGCACGGCAAAGTGGCAGCTACAGAGCTTAAACACAGCACCTGGCGACTCACCGACGGAGCTTCAGTGCGCCTGACCGGATGCACCTTCAGATCAACGGCCACCGTCTGAGGAGGCGGGAGGTTCTGGTAGGGCATCTGGACCAGGGCCTCCGCTACAGGCAGCTCCTGCTCTGTCAGCAGTACCTGGCCTGACTGGACTGCCAGGGCCTGGACTGAGTGCAGGGACAACCTCTGGAGTGAGACTGGGGGGTTCTGGGGCAACCTGGGGAGAACCAGGTGTGGAGGAGGAGGCGGAGGCTGGTTCTGCACCTGGGGGAAGGAGGTCCGTCGCTGGGGAGCGGCCACCAGAGGAGGCGGCTGTGGCTGAGTGGTGGGAGCTGGAGTTGAGGTCTGAGCTGAAGACACAAACACGCTGGTGACACAGGAAGAAGAAGAAGAAGCGGCTGGGGGGTCATTGCTGGCTTGTGCTTGGGTAGTGGCAGGGGTGGGAGTGGCAAGTCTTTTGATTGACAGGGGAAGGGGGTTGGAATTGGTTTGTTGGGGTGCCACTCTCAGGGCGATCGGCTGGAGCTGTCGGTGGCTGGGAGCTCCTCCTGTGGCCTGCTGGAGGATGAGCTGGTGGTGCGCCCCCCGCTGGCTAGGAGGACAGGGCAGCTGATGCTTGACCAGAGCATGGGGCTGGACTGGAGAGTAGGTTGCAGGAAATGGTGATGCATGGATAGACATGAGGAAAAGAACTAACAAACAAATATACATCTGTCGCAACCTCGCAGTTCTTCCAAGGTGCTAGAATTAAAAACTGAACTGGACAAAAAGAAAAAAATCTACTAAACTTGGTGAGCAGTTAATGAAGAAAATTGAATTGTAAAGCCAATGTGTTTTGGCTAACATCACCCTCATCAGGGTGAAGGGAGCCTAGGCCAAGAGAAGCACCTTTGGCAAAACTAAATAATTTAGCATTCAATCATAAGAGGAAAAGTTCACCCCAATGTCAAACATGAATCAATATTTGAAAGCGATCAATGGAAGAGTCTGCTTTGTGAAAACCTTGTCACCTATAGAACATTGCTTTGCCCCACCACAACAGATAACGTGTCTAGATAATGTGTCTAAACATTGTCATTGTTTAACCAGAAGATGATCAGTAGGTAGCAAGCAACTGTTGGAGATAACATGCCAACAGAAAACACCCGGCAGAGGAACAACTCACAAATAATTAACAAACTGTGTCTTCAACAAACCCACCTTCCACACTGCCGATCCTGTTGTCGGCTACCTAAATCTAAAATTGTCTCAGAGCCTGACAAACTATCCTTTAAAACACAAGATTGTACAGTCCCATCTTTAAAACTAAGACTGCACTCACCTGGGGCTATAATCTGGGGCCTTGAGGCGAGCTGGGTGACATCGGCCGGCCTAGCCTCGGTTCCTGTATCTGTTGAGGGGTCAGTCTGCTGGTTGGCCTTGAGGGCACAGATGGACATCTTGGACACGGTTTGGGACTGGGAGGAGGGCTTCAGGAGGACACTCTGGGCTGTAGCTAGAGCCCCGGGTAGATGGGCACGCACAGCCAGGTTCTGGACCTGAAGACACCCAGAGAGGAAGTCATTTTTACACTACACAAGGAAAGTGTATACTAGGCCTCGGTTATTACAGACTGTGTTAGGCTTAGCTTCACATAGAGAAACTTTCATGCAACAAATCGCATGTCACATTTTAACTTAAGGTATATAACATCCTGTGTTAATTCCTGAGGTATATAATACTGGAGTCTTGTGGCATGCAAGGACTATTGTCATCTGGTGCCTGGAAAACCGTATACCTGAGAGGAGGGGGGCAGAGAGGAGCAGCAGGTGACAGCAGGGAGGTCTGGCTGAACTGTGGCTGCAGGAGTTAGAATAAGCTAACAGAAGAAAGGAGAAGAAGAGGGAAAGACAGGAGGCAAGTTGGTTTAAAATCACGAAAGTGTGTGTTATCAGAAAAAAGACAGGAATCACATGCAGTACAAATAGCAAAAGGGCAAACAGGCAATACGGTTTTCAGTAGCAGCGCAAATAATAAGAATGACCAACAGCTTGAGATATTTGAAAAGCATGTACCATCTGAGTGCGAAGGTACATCTGAGCTTGGTTACAGTTGGCTGGTCTATTCCCTAGGAGCATGGCCTGCTGGGATATGGTACTCCCTGCAGCAGTGGAGCTGGAAGCCTGGGTTCGGCCAATCAGCTGGGCTGTTACTGGAGAGGCTGGTAACGTGATCTGGATTCAGGGGGGAGTGATGAAGAGTGATAGAAAAAAAGAGATAGAGGTTTATATTTCTGCTCAGAGCAGGTCAGATTGATGAGAGTGGAAACAAGAATACTTACTGAGTTTTGGGATACACCAGGAGGCTGCGGCAAACTCCCATTGGATGAAGAAGGCAATGAGGGTGACTGTCTCCGACCTAAGAGTGAAGCCTGAAAAGCATTGGGAAGACGTCACATTGATAATGGCACAGCGATAAACAAAACTCTCTCACTCATACACATACATGGACTCACATGCATACACACACAACGCAGACAAACAGACAGACACACACACACACCATCTGACCTGCTGTATGGTGGCCAGGCTTTGCAGATGGGGTGTGTGCTGGTGTTGCTGCAGGGCTGCTGTCTGCAGCATGAGGTGCTGCTGCTGGGCTGCGTACATCTGATGTAGGTACTGGGCTGCCATGGTCTGAGGTCTGTGGATGGCCTGCTGGATCACCTATTGGCATCACACAACAACCACAACAAGCCCATTACTAATGCAATTGCAATCCATTATAACACAAGGCATTACCATTATCTAGTTCGGTCCACAGTCATAATACCTTATTCACTGCATTGACAAATGAAATAATTGAAGAGTTCATTTACACAACGCTGTATATCATTACCTGAAGTTAGTCATGCAATATTTTTAAAATATAGAGGATCCACTTTGTAAAAGGAGCTGTAATTTTGTCAACCAAGGACTTAAGTTACCTACTACCCTTTACAGAGAAACGTAATTTGATTCACTTTTGCGCTATCAGCTATTTTGTAAGAGTGTGAGTCACCTTTATCAAATGGTGGATATTTCATTTCGAAATGAAAAAAATAAATCTTATAACAAATAAATTGCTTTTTTGGACCAGCCTCTTACCTGGACTTTGTGCCTATCTGGTGAGAAAATTCTCAGAGAGGTAAAGATGACTTTGTATTTCCTGGACTGCCTGTCTTTCGGGTGGGTCAGTGCACAGAGAGGTACAGAAAGGCGTCAATCTCTTACCTGGCCTGCCTGTATATTAGGGGAAACAGTGCCCAGAGAGGTGCCTCTATTACCTGGACTGCCTGGCTGTCGGGTGGGACAATGCTCAGCGTAGTAGAGGGCGCATGGGTGCAGGTGCTGAACCTGACTGTTGCCGTGGTGATGACAGCTGATGTGGTGGGGGTGGTGGTGGCAACAGTCCTATTAGTGTCTGCCTCCTTCTCTCCTGGGCTCTGCCTATCCATCTCAGGTCACAGAGAATCAGTAATAGGAAAACTGTGGAGATAAAAAGGACCTTAATTAACGGCAAGCGGTTAAAAAAACACTTACAATCTACTTCAGTTGAAAGATGTTCATGGGCCTAAATACTGTTTAACTGTCTAATCTTCTCAACCATCTCTCTGCAGCTGTAGTCCATACTAAGTTCAAACCAATGCTGCAGCAATAGCAGTCAACTGAATCTATAAAGAGAGCTATAGCACCAATTTGATCTTATAATGATGAATAGTTGTTGGATAAATCATAAGATTTCAGTGTCAGGCAGATATGAAACACAACCAGACACCCAATATTTGTGTGATAATGATGTTTCTTTAAGTTGAATAATGTTAATTGAATGTAAGATTGAGCATATATATAGCTATATATAGGCATTATAGCACATGGATAACATCAGTCTATGATGGCATGTGGGTGTAAATCGTAAATCGCTGGTATTTCTATGACCTGTGCTGAAAAAAATCATCTTGGCTTTACATTCAAATCGTTGAACAAAACATAATCCGATAAAATTCAAGGATATTTCATCATTTGACCTTCTCTGTGCTAAACTATGCATAATGCATAACTGGTGCATTTTAATTGGACTATGAATATAAGATAGCTCTCTGGCCTTAAAAAAACAACGATTGTACTTGTAAAGGAAAATTTGCTTCTCAATACATTTTCGATAGGTTTGAAAGACCAGTAGGCCGTTCCGATCTGGTTAAATTTAAGGTCGCGTGATATTTTGGGCATATCCGATAAAAACATCTGCGTCCATGCATTTCGACTGAAGACCTGGCTGCATTAAACTGCATGGGGTAAATCATGCAGCTATATTATTTCATTCGTTCGATTGTGAAGGAGAGGAACAAACTTTTGGCATTCAATTCAGTGCAGTTCAATTCAATTCAATTCAATCTTGTTGTCCCCGAGGGGACATTCTCCTTGCAGCCAGGTGCATAAAAACAAGCATTAAAAAATACAAAAATGAAATAGGCTACACAAAAGTACATAGGCCTAATAGGAGTCATACATTAAGAACATCATCATCCATCCATAGAACAGCATTAAAATAAACAGCACTAACAATGGACGCCTGACTATCCTATAATATGTATTATACTAGCATTAGACTATGATGTAAAAGATACGTATTAGTCTATGGGCTAATTAACTGGTCAAAGGTGATCCTTTCAACTTTTACGTCCAGTATAGGCTTTATGTTACGTGTTATAATGAGGCCAATCGAAATCCTAATGCAGAATTTCGTTTTCCATTTTATGTTTGTCTTGTTGGAAAAGTGCATGTCCTTTTTAAAAGTATTCAAATGAATCATTTAAAGTTAGGCAGGTAAGCGGATACTTCATTAGGCTATAACCAATTTTATTTTGAACATTTGGCAGATTAAAATAATTCTTGAGCTTGGGCATTTTATTGCAACAAGCCTAACCGATAGCATTGAATCAAAATATACAGACCACAAGTCAGATCACAACATTATAACAAATTAAGATAACACCATAACAACACTATAGGCTTAATAAGGAGACGGAGTTGCTCTATGTCCACTGTAACCTGTGAAAATACGGCTGTGGAGATGTAATGAAGCGGTATGACAAGCATGATGAATAAAGTAATGTGCTCACAATTTATTTGATTTCTCAAAAGTACCTGGTTTGTAAAGGCTACTGTACCACTCACACATCTGTAAAGGGACACAGAGGTGCTATAATGCTATATAGTTTTTCTTTCCAATTGCTGATACTCAACTATAAGATAAAAGCCTGCTGAAGATATGAGCAAAATATTTTTATTAGAAGAAATGGCAAAGAGCTAGCCTTGATGTTTAAAAAAATATATAGCCTATGCCATGTTTCATTCAGCTACACATTTGTCATTTAGGCTACAAGCTAGCAGCTGGGAATATTGATTGTCTTTTGCTGCAGCATAGCCGCCTATTTCCAATTAAACGCGGGCAGAATATTCCCCCGATAACCTGAACATATAGCTTCAATTGACTGTTCATAATTTAGGAAACATCACATTCAACGGCCAGAATTTGGGTATCATTTCCTTTCGGTCTGGTCCTCTGCTCAGACATCGGCTTTATGCATGCACAATCATTCCCCTCTTGTCGGCGTTACCTGCCTGGTATTGATAGACATGACCCGTCAGGAGCTGACCGTACCCCGGCACATTGTCACAGTCATGTAATGCGTCAGTACTGTCTAAAATGGAGATAAAAAACAGACGGTGCACACCAGGCAATAAAAAAAACCGTGACACAGCACCGCTTGCAGTGCGGGAGGACCTTCCACAGCCGTGGAGGGATTTCAGGACGAGTCCGTGCTGCGTCTGGGGATGTTTGGCGGTTTAAAATGTGTTTTTATCCTTTTGTGTCGGTTTCATTTGGGTGATTGACGCTACCTCGTATGGTTACGGTGTGATATGAGGCTATAAATATGATAGCAATAAAAAGAGGATATAAATTCTAAGCCCATGTGAAAAAATTCCCGAGGCTCTCTGCTAAACAAATGTGACGCGTCAGAAGACATTTGCGATAGATAATCAATATAGGCCTAATAAAATAACTAGGCCTACATAAAAGATGGAAATGTGTATCCAGGCTGGTTTTCAGGGAATCAGGGTACACATATTTGATATCACCGGCAAGAGTCTTGCTTCTCTGAATTTGAGGAAAAATCGATCATGTTCACAAAAAAACGGATTAGGCTGTTCTAGGCCATACAAATTATAAATTATGAGTGGTATAAGTCTTTCATAGACAGTTTTTCATTAGCCTAAGCGTTTCCTAACCTTCCCTATAACAATTAGCCTAACTTGGTTAATGTCAGGATATTGATTTATTCATTTGTATAGAATAGAAAGAAAGAAAGAAAGAAAGAAAGAAAGAAAGAAAGAAAGAAAGAAAGAAAGAAAGAAAGAAAGAAAGAAAGGTCTTCATGGCAATATATTTTACTGATAATTAAATACATGATGTATGAGTGACTGAGCCTGTGCTGCTGGCCATAAAAGTCGTTGATTTGTGGTAGACTACTGTAATTTCTTGCATACATTAGACTTGCTGTAGCCTATATTGTTTAATTTACTATGAACCTAACCTGAATAGCTACCACAACTTTCCAGCCAACCTTCAGGTGGTTCGGTTTTGTTTTAAATTCAACTTGGGGTTTTTTGTGCTCTCCAAACGCCTGACATCAAAACAAAAGAAGAAAATGAAAAAAGGAGGAGTATGAGGAAGAAGAAGAAAAAAGAAAAGAGAAGAAAAGCCTATAGAATTAAATACATATAAAACAAACAGATAGGCTAATTGATGTATACATCATCATCATCATGTCTGTCAAGAGCTTGTGCGCTCAACAGCTCCATCCAGTGAGAGTATGGAGGAAATCTGTGATGCTTTCTTATGCTGTGTTCAGGTACTGTCGGAAATATCGTAATTACGATCCAGCAAAGTGGTACATACTACTGGGGAAGTGGGAATTATCTGTGATATCTGTGATACAAAGATGTGACGTTTAGGGGGTGGGGAGCATGGTGTCCGTGTCAACAACTGATGGTAACAGGGATGTATTTTATTATTATATGGTATTGTTTGGCATTCTATGCAAACAATTAGTATTGGTAAAGTTGATATTTTCACTCTTTTACTTTTAGTTGCCATGCATTTCTGTGCATACTTATGAGTTATACAACAATTTGTGACTAATGTAATCACTTCAATACATCAATTACATGCCTGATTCGCATTTTCTCCTCTCCATTCTGCCGTTTCAACACAAAGTAGCTCTGTGCTCCTTAATTTCTAAAATTAAACAACAAAGCCAAAACCAAGTAGGCTATATACTTTTGTCAAATGGTCCATTTTATTATTATTTCCACTTGAATGCAAGGTTTTAGGGCTATATAGGATCTCCGAACTCGGAAGTTAGAACATGAAGGCAGCACTTTACCCACATGAAAAGCTGTATCCCCGTTTTTGACTTGGTACAATCGGAATGCTGGCAAAGGAAATAGTTCACTTTCCAGAGATGTTACCCAAGGGTGCATTGATGTGCTTATATTTTACGAGATATGAAATTATATCAAATTATGCGCGTTTATGTGTGTTTCATGTAATGTCTGTATAATGTGAGTGTTCATGTGTTTATTGTTTATCTATCCAAGTTATGCGTACCCCCCCTAAGCATTCCGATAATGGGTTCGTCCGTCGTTAGGCCTTTGCAGTAGGGAGTTGTTTGGCGGACCTCTCAAGTTTTTCATTACTTTACATGTAAATTTTGTTTGTGTAAGAAAGGGCGATTTGTTCCATTTTATAATCACTTGCCACAATAGTTGCTTGGTCTGTCGACGGAATACAGAAACAAAGTGTTTTGGGCGTGGTACACAACTAGAAAGCTACAGAAGGGAAGGCGTCCTCCTCGGCTGAGCTCATGATGCCGACGCTGCGGGACAGCACCATGTCCCACCCCGGCGAAAACTCCCACCAGGTCCGGGTGAAAGCGTATTATAAAGGGTAAGACATTACGGTATCTCTCTGAGTATCATCGAGCTTCTTTATGAGCCGACTGCTGGTGGTTTTAGAGTTGGAAAGGTAGCTTACTTATCAGCTGGCTAATGTTAGCTAACAGCTAACAAGCTTGCTAATGTTGGCTACCCATCTGGATAAACTTGACAAGGCAGCTAGACAAGTGAAACTATCCAGACATGTTGCCAGTGTGCCCGCAAAGTCCCCATGTTAGTCGGGTAACGTGTGCCAGCTAGACAGCGAAGTTGTCAATATATAATTTAAGTCATATTTGTTGATCAAGACTTCGGTCATAGTTTCAAAGCTTTATAGCTGCCCAGCTAGAGCCTAGCTAACAATTGCTAGCAATGGCTCTTGGTTGTAGTACCTGTTAATGCTAGCTTGTAGGTAGCAGATGATGCCGAGTTGGCTAATTTACCTAGTTTACCACTTGTCTGACCACTTGTCTAACATTGCATACTGGTAGCGGTCAAGTTAACATCCATGTTAAGATTGATGTGCTAGTCATGAATGAGACGTTCAGATGCCGCAGTTTTGGGTTTGTGTAGTACTAAATGAGAGTCAGCTAATCCCATCCAACATGACAGATGCAGATTGTTTTAGTTTCGTACTTGTACTTGTACTTGGTGACGGAAATCATTTGTCACAGAGTTGTTTCCATGACACTCCTTGCCCCACTGTCTCTGTATGATGAAGCCAGTGATTGGAGCTCAGCCAAGACTTGAAAAACGTGTAGTACAAGTCACCTCGGCCAGACCTGTTGTATTCTTACTGACTGTGGCACACCTCAGAAACACTGCAATGTCCCTGGATCATAAGGTGTCTTCTCACAGAACAAAGCATCCAAAGTATTTGTGAGATTGGTGTTAAGGAATCTAAACTATGTTGAAAACGAGGGGATGCAATAAAATGATCTCAATCGGTTGGCGACTGGGACACATTAAGCCAGGCTATTATCAACATTGTCATTTATTGTTTCCTGTAGTATTTTTGCAGTAGAGTTCAGAGTCTAGTGTCTCTGGGACCTGAGTTTATTCCTGGTTTTATTCTCAGAATCAGCATAACATTTGCCATTTAGTTTAGTGGATGCTTTTAATCAAAGTGCCCTATGTTGTCATGAGTGCATGCATTTTTAAGCATGGTTGGTCCCAGTGGCAAGTGAACCTCTCACTATCAATGTTGAATGAATGCAAGGGAAACAGTTTATCTTAAAATATGAGAACATTTCCAGTTACATAATACTCTGTTGAAAACAGTGGTTCTCAACCATGTCCATGTGGCACAGAGGCCCAAGAGTCTGCAGGGTTTCTCTCTACCCAAACACTACAGCAGCTGATTTAATTGATTAGTTCATCCTCTCCTGTTGAAATATCAGTGAAATCAGCTGTTGCAGTGATTGGTTGGAATGAAATCCTGCAGACTCTAGGGCCTCGATGCCACATGGTTGAGAACCACTGGTTTAAAACATGTCTAAATCGCGGAATAATCTGTGTATCTCAAAGACTCCGTTCTGTGGTACTGTCTCAACATGGTAAGTTTTCACGATGGTTTCCTTTTGGGTTCATTCATTCCCATTCGCAAGTCTATTGTCAGTCAGTGCCAGCATCAGCACCTTAAGTCTGGTGTCAGCCTGTAGCAGTCTCAGCCTGTCACTGGCTTGTCTTTATTTTGTGCTCATAAAGACTGGTAGTCAATAGAGAAGGGTGGCGATAGACTGGCCACATGACTAGAAACGAACATTGATGGTGCTGAAGCCTATGATGTGTTTATGAATATGAGTTGCCCAGGTTTTTAACCAAATATTTCTCCAGTTTGAAGAATCTCTATTCTTGTGGGCTTGGTATAGCAAGGTTCTAACACATTTTTGTTTCTGTGTTCACCAGCTTACCTTAGCCTTTACTTGACAAATTGTCAGCATCTTTCTAAAGGAAAAGTTAACATGCAGCCCAAATAATAGCCTACAAGAGGAGCTCATTTTTATATGACAAGTTGTTGTGTATAGCTGGTCTTCTAGACAAAAACATTTCTCTGTCACTGCAACTTGGTCACTTTGGCTGTGGTTACACTTGTCTTTTCAATTAGACTTTTGTGATCGGATGCGCCAGATCCAAACACAAGTCTGACCACATTGATGCGTCCACACATGACACTTTAATGTGAACTCTGTGTTCGGATCTGTGATCGGATCTATCTTTCCCGCAAAATATTATAAATAATCCTTGGATAAAAATGGCGCTGGGGGAGCCTGGTGGCTCAGTGGTCTAAGGCCATGTGAACGCGACGTCCTGGGTTCGGATCCAGCCCAGGACCCTTGTCGTAGGTCACCCCCCTCTCTCTCCCCTAGCCTTTCTTGTCTCTCTCTACCTTCAGCTAGGGCTGCACGATTATGGCAAAAATGATAATCGTGATTATTTAGGTCCATATTGAGATCACAATTGTTTAAAACAATTATTCATTGATTTTGGGAACATAATACTTTTATTGCACTTTTAAAAACGTTTCTTGAACTATAAATACAATTATACATATAAAATTATATAACATTGGACAGAAATATAAACTGAAAATAAATAAGACCATGTAAGCCTCATTCACCTGGACTGCTACATTGGTGCACTGTCACCTACTGTACAGCACTTAAAGTATTTCAACAATGGGAAGTCAGTCAGTCTGAGACTTCCTCTTATAGCCTGGCCCACCCTCAAGGTCAAGCAATAACTGAAAAGAAATACATGTTGGAATATTGGGGAAGCAGCGGGATCCCTCCCATCCAATGACGCCCCTGTGAGGCTAAACTGCAGGAGGAGAGGGGTAACGCCCACTTTTACAGACCGGAAGGCGGCGCAGGTTTTTTAAACCGAGTGGTTCATCTTCTGAAATGGAGACGATCTCTGAGCACCGAGACCAGTGCGGCTAAACTAGCGGTGGGGATTCCTCTGTAATCTGCACCTTCGCTCTCCATATCTGGAGGAAAACTAGCCC
>OMLI01061484.1:0-11417 GCA_900302605.1 Rondeletia loricata
AGCAACCACTAGTCATTACCTTGCAAATGTAGGAGCCATAAAACATGATGAGACTTTCATTTAATGTATTTACAAAAGTCAGTTTCATTCCATTTCATTCAATTGCTTAAGCTCTAAGTAATCACACATTTTAACTATTTATATGAATTCGATCTTTTTACCTTTCAAACAGAAGCAAGCACACAAATGCTCTTCAGAATATTTAAGCTTTTCTAGTTTCACATATACTCACTCCCATTCCTCCAGGATATCTATTCATGCCACCTCGACTGCCCTGACACGAAAGCAAAAGGCGTTAGCAATCAGCAATTCATGATTCATGATTTAAACCTCTTGTATAATTTCTCTTGAATTTATTTGCCCTTGCAAAGCCCAAAGCATTAAGCTGAAACCTTCAGGGACTGGAAGCCTCACCCCTATGATATTAATTGTCTGGATGCAAACATCTCCTGCAATCTGCAGAGCACACACTCGTTCCACAGGAATACGGTGTGGGAACATGTAGAAATCTTCCCCGTTGACTTTGATCTGCAATAGTTAGATTCCAGTTTATAAAAATGAGAAATCAGTTTTTGTATTTAAAACACTAGAATTAGACAAGCTCCCATTCTGGTTGCTCTGACCTGGTAGCCCTGTGAACTGGCTAAGATGACCATTTCAAAGGCCTGGCCCTTGCTGAAGGGCATGTCATGAGTCTTCTCCTCTGACTCCCAGGAGCCATTCTGGCAAGAGTTGAAGACCACCTTGTCCCAGCCGTCAAACCGGGGGTTGAAGTGGAAGGCGATGTCACTGGACTCAGACTCTCCACATAGCAGGTTCATGTAGAACCTGCCGAAAGCAACAGCGGGGGAACCAGGGACTTACATTATGTCACCGGGCCCTGAAGTGACTGATAAGTTAGTTTAGTTTAGTTTAGTTTAGTTTATCTTTAGAAAAGATAAGAAATGCAAACAGTGCAGGTGGAGCATAGAGTAAAAACCTGAGGATCTTGTAAAAAAATCTCACCACAAAAGAGAAAAATATGTCGGGATACAGGCAGACGTCTACAGGATTTACTTTGTCTGCTAATGGCCTGTAAAAGTAAACTTTATCTATGGTAACACAACTATTACTAGTTTGAAAAGAGGAGGGACAAACGAAAGATAAAAGTGGAGGTGTGTAACAATGGTCTGCTTTGATATCATACAGCATAGTATCCTACTCCACCCACTGTGAGATTACACAAGGTGTATCCTTGGTTTTAAAACCGTGTCAAAAGGTTAGAGTAAGAGGTAAATAATGTCCCAGTGGACATTAATCACAATCTGATAACATTGTTACCTACTAGGAAACTACTAACACAATGTGTACTGAACTCGCCCACCAGTTAGAGGTTAATGCAGTACTGGCTTTCTGGTTTCAGTCAGCAAACAACAGAAACATTATTCTTATATATTTTATCAGTTTAGAAAGTACATTATCCACTGGGCATATCACCAAATTAAACTATGTTGCTAATAAATATAATCACACACTTGAATCACACACTTTTTATATTGTTAGTTCCCAACTCACCTGGTAATATCCTCAGGAATGGACCCCTGGATGTAGATGGACACCCCATCCCTCAGGCCTCCATAGATGGGCCCTAGATAGGGAATTCTCTGTACGGCACACACAAAACGACTCAATCCATACAATACAAGCAGGTAGGCAAAGTATCACTTCAAATCTCAGTCGTAATATAAGCCAGTGGTTCACAAAGTGGGTCCTTGAGGGTTCCCCCAGAAAAATGAGCAATAGTTTAATTTCATTATTATTTCACTCCCATGGAAGTTTGCACAATGGCAGTATGCATAAGGATGACCCTATTGGTATCCCCTCACTTATATATAACAGTATACAGTATATAGAGTTATATAATTCTATACAACCTGACAACAAAAATCTTCTCAGATAGGGTTCCATAGGATAACATCTTAAATCTTATTAAATGGGGTCTGTGATCTAATGCAGATCTATTTGGGGGGTCCTTGATATGAAAAAGTTTGGGAACCCCATATAAAACACTTCCAAAGCACTTCACACTACCATAAGTCCATATATTGTTAGCATGGGTAGTATTAGTGGTAGTATTAGTGCCATGCTCTACCCTTCGAGCTACACAGGGATAATCATACTCTTGGAAAATCAACGGCAATCAGTCTGGATACTTACAGGGCTGTAGACGGGCTGATAGCCAGGAGGAGCAACAAACGCCATGGCAAGAGTCACTGAGATGGACAGGCAGACGGAGACAGGAGATTTACTGAGCACGTCGGGAACCGATCACTGCCGGATGCTCTGTTTTATACAAGTGCCCGAGGGAGGGACGGAGCCAGGGTACCAAACCCAAGCCCACATCACCATGTTTGCTTTGGCTGCTCTAGCGCAACGATGCACATTAACCTTTAACCTAGCAGAGGAGGAGTGGCCCTTTACAACAAAAGATAGAAAGCGTGCGTTTATGTGTGTGTGTGTGTGTGATGAAACTGAAATGACTGGAAACTGAAGCAACTATTTGATACATATTTAACAAATGTGTGTGGCGTCTGTCCAAAATCCATCCTACATTATTACCGCAGCATCACAACATCCTACTCTCTTCTTGAATGTTAGAACAAAAACGTTGAATTTTCCAAAGAATTCCTTTCAGGGGTGGAGCAACATTTCAGCAATACTTCAACGATAGCTGAATCTGTATAGGAGACCAGCACAAGGAACTCAGTTCAGCTCATATTTAGAAGTCAGTTACCAGATATAATCTTTCTAATCACCTCAAATTAAACTAATTGTAGCAGGGTGTGTGTATGAATCACGAAATATCCAGACGAGCCGACTACCTAAAGCAAACAGAAACACTAGTAACCCTTATCTACCAGTTAAAGGCATTGTACATCTTTGTGTATACGTAATGTGCAGGCAGTAGGTTAGGCCAACACGTGCTTTAGAAAGTAAACATGCACACTGGTACACACACACACGCACACGCACACCCACACACACATGAATAATTCGAAGAGATGGAGTTTATGTTACATGTGTTGTCAGACATGGATATCATGTTTTTTAGATGGGCGTAAGCACCCAAAAAACGCAAGGAGGGTGGATTTGTCAGAACAACTAAACAAGTTTGCGTCCGTTGGAAAGCATGATGGTTGCAGACTACGGAGCTAACGAACCAAAAAAACAACTCACACAATTCTCTCTGGATACTCAAATAAGTACTTCACACATTTTATGGAATCATGACTAATATTATATTGCCTTACTCACAGTACTGGTAATAGATGCATTATTGTGCACATGTAAATGTAGCCAATGTATTTAATAATGTATTTTAATGTATGTTTTATATGCAAGATAAATGCTGACTTCCACACACATTTGCCTGCATGTACATTTATAGGACCACGTGGATGCATGCTCACACACACACACACACACACACGCGCACACACACAAGAAAATCAGGTCAAATTTGCCAGGTCATCTTAAAATAATCTGTTTATTCTGTATTGAAACACAGGGTTCAGTCAGAGGACACTCAGTCAGGTGTAAAGTAGCGATCTCCATTCAGCTCCATACTGTTTTCTGATTCTGTAAATGCACACTTCAGGGTCTTCAGCCAACAAACACTGCCGTACACGCTCCCTCTGACATAGTGAGTAGTAATAACACGTTAAACTCAAGATGGAGAGAAAGAGCGGGAGTTTGCATGTGTGCAAAGGATCTATTTTAAAAAGTGGCATAGTGAGATAGAATTGTCTGAGATCAACGCATCACGCATGACTTTCTTGATTGAGAAAAATAATTGATATGCAGATTTCCTAAAAATAGCTATCATAAAAACCTAACTAGCAAAAAACACAAAAGCTAATCTGCTCTTCTGACTGCAAACCGGGCACGTACTTCAGAGTTAGATCGGTTCTCTTTACTCTTATGCATTTCACCAACAGGAAAACATAAAGTGTTCATCTCCAACAAAGTAGCATGGATTGATGTAATTCTTCAAAGCCCTAAAGAAAAAAAATATATGTATCTATGATTTATGTAAAATATGTCTTTTCATCAAAAGGCCTCTAAGCAGCCTAGTTATTAATCAGTTATACAGATGACACTTTGGCCAAAATGTATACATTAAATACATTCATTACTTATTTCAATGCACTGACGAAAACCTATTTGTGCATAAAGTGTCATAAAACAGACCGTCGCCCAGCAATACAGCAGGGCTAAAATAGATCTGTATATAAACAATAAATAAATAACCATGGCATCCTCCTATGTGTGTGTACGTCATCACTATCTTCTATGGCACAGAGACACCAGTGGAGATAGGGGACCACATACATACAGGGACGCATAAATAAGACTTCAGAGTGCAAACTGGGTTGTCTATACAGCTGATTCATACCAGTATATATCATGGCGATACGGGTGCTCTGTCGATCATATCGGCACGTCAATCGCACAAGAGTTTCCATAAGTGATCACTCGTTTGAAAATGAATTAGCAAATCTTGAGAGAGGAAGAAGAAGAGCGAGAGGGCGGCCTAGTGTGTGTGATGCTCTCATCCAAATCAATTTCTTTCAAGCGCTCCCTACAAACTAAAAATACAAAACCAGTCAAGGCTGAAATGAAATATCAAATGGCAGGAGAAGCATTAAAAACTTGCCATCCTTGCAAACAGTATAAATAACATGTATTCACTCTACAATCTCAAATAAAAGTGTTCATGATGAAACCAAAACTATCTGATCGCCATGAATCAAAGCATGAACGCTGCTATAGGCACTCCAACGTGTACAGCAAGAGCGACTGAAAGAGGCATGTCAGTGTGTATAGGAGCAATTTGATATGCAAGGCAATCTATAATTTACACCAAAAAAGGCCATGTAGTGTATTTACAGCAGGATAAAAAGGCCCAAGGCTTCTTTTATGTCTCTCTGTTACCTCATGTTATTCCTTCCGTGTTGGGTCTCTCTCAAATCAATTCCATCTAAATTCTGCTGCATGGGGTACGATAGTGCAGTTGAACTGTGCATAGGTTCAACGGGAGAGAGAAATGTGCGGACCAAGACAAAATCACGATACAGATGTGTTCTATCTCTGAACTTCTCACTTCTCCTTTCTCTCCATTTCCCTCCCCACCTTCCTCTCCTCTCTTTCTCCTTCAGACACACACAGTCACAACGTAGCATGTTATGCGAGCTGATCCTCATACTGCTTCCTGAAGCAGTCTCCAGCGGGGAAGAAGTCCCAGCATCGCTCCTGGTACATCTTCCACACGTACGACTCCTGAGAGGCGGTGAGGGAAAGAGAGAGTGAAGGGAAAATGTCACAACATTGGACAGGAACGGATACGGTAAAAGAAAGGATCATTTTAGACCTTTAATGAAGGCGACCAATGAGGACTGCAGTTTGTTTTTTTAACTGACCTGTCCTGTGTGCTCCGTTTCATCTTTATTGATGAGATACATCAAGAAGAACCTGAAGGGAAAGAGAGGGAGAAATATAACGCAACCTTATACCAGGGTTCCCACACTCACTTGGACATTGAATTCAATGATTTTTCAGTGACTTTCAAGGTCTTGTTTGGTGAAATTCAAGTAATTAAACTGGCATGTTTTGGGGTAAGACATGTCATTGGTCAAAATTAGACATCATAGATCCCAAATTTTTTACTCATGATCTCATCAAGTCAAGAAATCCTGGTGAAGTCACACAGATTTGTGTTTTATCAACACAAATCTTCATCACAGGGTTTTCCTCAGGACGTGAAGGTCCAGAGAGCTGAGGCATATTGATGAATTTGGAAGCTATGTTTTAATTTTTTAAAATCAAGTACTTTCAAGGTCATCGACTCATTTTCAAAAGCATTTAAGGTCTTATTTTCCTCAAATCCACAAGCTTTCAGGGATTTTCAAGGCCCATGGGAACCATCAAGGAAATGAGCTAATATTTCAGGCGGTCGAATTGACGTATCTGCAAGATAACTCACATGTAGTTGGCTAAGTTATGCTCTTCTAAGGTGTGTGTCTCGAAGCCGTGCGGCGTCGTGTCAAAGTAGTCACTTCCTATTCCACAGATGAAGCACTTTGTCTAGAGGGAGAAAGGTCCGTTTAGATTACACTCGTCCCTGTATTGTAATTGAAGGAGAATTAAAGGAGGATTTAGCAAGCTGACCAGCAAAATCGTATTGAGTCATGATCTTACCTCCATGTCCTCTCTGACCTGCTCCTGCTGGTCTCTCAGCTCTCCAAAGGCATCAATGATCAGACCTGACACACAGACATAGAAGTTCTTACTAGTCAACTGGAGACCAAAGTGCTTCTTATCTAAATGTTTTTTTGCTGTGGGAGGGGAAAGTGTTTCTTATTCACTTTCACTTGTCACAATTGACAATTCGTGAAGCTAAGCGGGAAATATCAGAGCCTACAAAAAATTCACACGTCCTACTTGTAATCACCACTAGGAGGCTGACAAGGTTTTTCTCAGTCTGCAGTTTGTATTTACGGTAAATTTGACATGATGTGAATGTGGCATAATGATTGGGCATGGGGAGTGCTGAATTACCCCCATACAATACAAAGCACTTGAGTTTGAGAAAATAACCACTGTACTTTGAGGAAACAGGACTGTCCATACCCTGGATGATAGCCAGCAGGATGACGATGACAAAGAAGAAGAAGGTAATGTCAAAGACCACTCGGTAGAGCTCGTAGTCATCCCCGGCCGGGTCCTCAATTTCATCTCCTATGCCACCACCGGCACGTACGCCCACGTACATGTGGAACAGGTAACACTGGAGGACGGATAGCGGACAGACGTCAGGTTGGCAATTTCATCTCATCGTTTCAAGACACATTTGTCGGAAAAATCAGAAATCAGAATTCTTCAACTGAATCCTAAATTGTGGTCACTAATTGGGTTGATTTCTCCTTTAACCATATTCTCCGCCCACCACTCACAGTCATCATGTCGTCACACTTCATGTCCGGTTCGTCCTCGTCCTCACTCTTGTTGTAGAACTTGCGGAAGAAGTTGAAGGCCACTACGGTGTAGAGGTACACCACCACAGCCAGCAAACCCACTGTCATCATCAGCTGTGCTCAACAGATGGATGGATCATTAGTACAAGCTCAGTTTACTGTTCCTAATGGGAAAACAGGCTTACAATGCATTATTACAGTGAAGATGCTGTAAGTTAGAACAAAACACAACAAGAGATTGCAAATAGCTGCTGGGATGAAGTAGAGTCTAATGTAGAGTCAGGCCCGCCCATCACCTGTTTGCCGTTGTGGGTAACGGAGGACAGAATGGTGCGCAGGGTTTTGACACCCATGGCAATGTCCAGAAGATGAGCGGCAAAGAAGAAGTTGTTGTAGTGTCCAAGCATAGACATTAACAGGTACCACACCAGGTAGAGGAAGGTCTAAAGGTGGAAGAGAAGTGTCATTAACACAGTGCTCAAAACGAAGGCTTACCTCAATGTCTACATTATACCACATACTGCTTCCTTAACTCACGTTGTCAGTGAACACAACGCCAAACTTCCAGATCTGGTACTTGATGTCAATAGACGTAAGCCTACAGACAGAAGGTCAACCTTGTTAGTTGTGACATCTGTGACATTTTTACTACTACTATGTTGATTGTAACACGAGTTTACATACCAGCTGAACATGGAGCTGTCGGGTTCATGTTTCTTTTCATGGGTCATGGCACTGACATCCAGAGAGGCCAAGTCCATACCGAGCAGCTCTGCAATCCTCTCTCTGCCGTAGATGTCGCCATACTTATCCAGCACCTAAACACAAACATATATGTCATTCCGAGACGTCATTTACCAAGTAATTTGCCCCAACTACATAATGATTGACAGGTCAAACCAAAGCTGTCCTAAAAACTCACCTTTCTCTTCACAAACTTGTCCCAGTAGTTGTTGGGGAATGAGCTGCATTGAACGAAAAACACCACAGGTTTTCAAAGGGTGGTTCATCTGAATTTTTGAAATGTTTTAATGTTTAATGTTGTGCATCCTACCTATGGGATAGTCTGTGACATCAAATGAATGCTTTCATCTATCTATCTATCTATCTATCTATCTATCTATCTATCTATCTATCTATCTATCTATCTATCTATCTATCTATCTATCTATCTATCTATCTATCTATCTATCTATCTATCTATCTATCTATCGACATAGTAATGTAACAGGGCTCTTACGGTGTGTTGAGCACCAGTCTGTCCCATTGGCCCTTGATGTCATCATCCTCAGGCTGCTCAGTGACATACACACCATCAAACTCCAGTTTTCTGGCCAGCTCCTTCTCTCTCTTGAAGATGACCAGAGGGACCTGGAGGGGGAGGGGAGACAGACAAATTGCATGAAATCTACAAGCAGACACACAAGTGGACTTTCGTGTTGTCCTTTGCGGAGCAGAGCGACCGTCAAGCACCTTGAGGCAGTTGTAGCCGATGATGCAGAGGAAGGCGATGATGGTGTGGAAGGCAGCGAGGAAGTTCAAGGCAGGTGTCATGTAGCCCGTGCTCTCCTCCAAGAAGAAGTACACAGGACTTTCATCATCATCATCCTCTCCTCCGTCATCCGGTCCAGACCCTTCCTCCTCAGCGCCAGAACCTTCAAATAGGCCAGAGCCCTCAAAGAAACCAGAACCCTCAAAGTCCTCCTCGCCCGGGGGACTGCCAGACACCTGGAGAGGTCAGACAGAGGACAGAAGGAAGAGAGGGAATACATGAAGGGTTTCATTCCAAAACGCTATGTATGTATATATTCATTTGGAGGAACACATTTACATGAAATTCAAACAATATTTCAAAGATATGAATGACTTTGTCGTCAAAAGAGTTGCTATTAATTGGATATCGGTCTTAAATAAATGTAAATTGCATGGATCCAAGGTTATTAAACTAAAACGAAAACTAAGACGAAAACTAGGTGTTAAAAAACATTAATAAAAATAAAAATAAAAACTACACTACACTTGAAAAAAACTAAAACTGAACTAAAACTGTCTACTTGTAAAACGAACTAAAATAAAGTAAAAATATACGTGAAATGTTTTTAGTTTTCATCTTTTTGATCTTGTGCAGGGTCTGCTAGTGCTTTTCATTTGTGCAGCATGAAACCAAGTAGTCCCAACTTTAAGTTAGTTGAGAATGTTTTGAAAAATGAATGTAAATAAAAATGTCAGATTACTTTTACAAATATGTACAAAATACTTGTTCTGAACTTCTATCATTATAACTTACCAACACCATCCCTACCAAAATACAAAAACTAGAACTGAAACTACCAAACCCACACTAAACAGTAACTAAAACTAAACTGAAATTGAAATACAACATTTAAAACTATATAACATTTTAAACTACAATAAACTGCATGGATCTAAGTATGCGGAAGATCTTTTTCACTAAGGTTTACTTACATACCATACCAGCAATCATTTTATCTGTGTCACTTTTTCCAAATGGTGTATATCTCGTTTTGGAATGTAACTTCTCATATATGTAAATTTACTAGGAGAGAATAGTGTTGCGCTGTAGGGAAACACAGAAACTTGAAGAAATGTAAAAAAAGCACATTATCTAGCAAAGACCTTGTAGAAGAGCAGGATGAAATTGAGAGCGAAGGCGATGAAAAGGGCCAGGAAACGCAGATTGTAGAAGTTACGAGACAGGTAGTTCTGGGAGGGAATAAAGAAGAGGACAATATTTCAGTAATCTCAAAAAAACATAGAGGTAACATTTTATTGCCTTATTCCAGTGTATTAACACATGAAAAATTTAAAGCAATAATACTGTGTTAGTACTTGAAATTGTACTCGTGTTGTTACACCCTTGTAAGCACATTATGTAGGAAGGAGATATTCATTAGGTACTTACTCAGTATTATTATAAACTTGCCATGTTTTTCCATAGGTTAATACACACTGGAATAAATAAAGCGTCCCTAACCAGACTGGCTGAACATATCATGCTGCTTTTAATAATTTCCAATCATCTATTTCTCTTACAGTGCAAATATTTTTCAGCATATCTCAAAGTATTGCACCATTCAGCAGTTAACAACATGAATTCAAATGTATACTGTAACAGAATATAATTTAAAGGAGTGAATCACTTACCATGAATTTAATCCTCTGAACCTCCAGCTCAGTCCACAGCTGAAAGCCCTGCCCGGTAGTTTTCTTCTCCTTCTTAGCCTTGGCCTTGGCCTTGACTTTCTCCTCTTTCTGCTCAGGCTCTTCCTCTTTTACCTTTTCAGGTTCAGGCTCTGCCTTCACTGTCTTCTCTCCATTCTCTGTGCTGGAGAATAAACAGAGGAGAGAAACGTAGGTGAGGTTGTTGCAAAATAACTTCCTATGTTTTAACATAGATCACCAAGAAAGACAGAACCGCCACTGTTTAAACATCTGATCTGATAATGTGAATGGCTAACAATGCACATTTGCACATCTGGATTCTGTACATATGTTACCTCCATCTGTAAATCTTACAATGTGAATAGCTAACAATGCACATTTGCTTGTCTGGACAATTAGTGTACACATGTTCTTCCATCTGCAAATCTGCTAATGTGAACATGCACATATGCTCTGTAAATCTGTTAATCTGATCATGTGTAGAGCCAACATGTGCACATTTGCTCACAGAATATATGCTGTAAATTTGGAAATCTGTAAACTGTAAACATATGTTAACCTGTAAATCTGTCAGTAGTTAACATAGCGCTAATTTTTTAAACCAATAGGAGTTTGATATTAGCATGACAAAGACACTGTGGGGCGAATTCACAAAGAATGGATTGCGGCCGCTAATAGCACCCTTAACTGCGTGTGATTTGCGCCCGCTATGTGCTCCATCTTAAGGACCTATTCACTAAAGATATTGCGCGAATGATATACTAGCGCAAACACGCCCATACGGTGTTGCAGCGGAGTGCAGTTTGCTCCTGATATCTGGCAGCGCAGTTGGCACGCGGAGCAGCGGAGTGCAGTTTGCTCCTGATATGGGCATCCATGGGCAGACCGGCTCTCATGGCAATGTTGTGCAGGATGCAGCACACTACAATGATCTGGCATACTTTGGGGGGACTATATAGCATTGCCCCACCGCTACTATCAGGCATCTAAACCGGCTTTTTAAGATGCCAAATGTGCGCTCGATCACACCGCGCGCTCTGTGAGCCCGATTGTATGCCGCCTCTCCAACATTGGTAGGATTACGCACGCGAGTCATCAGCCATGGCTGGAGTTGGTAGCCGCCGTCACCTATGATACAAAAGCACATACTTTTCCCCCACACATTTGCAATGAATATTACAGCACAAACGTTTTCTCAAAACAACTTTATTACCCAGTAAC
>OMLI01061495.1:0-10371 GCA_900302605.1 Rondeletia loricata
CGCCGGACGCTCCTAGTCACCAGCTCTCATTGAAAATGAATGACTGCCGGCCGCTTTTGCTGCTCGTGTCGCTCCCGGTGTGAACGCACAGTCAGAAACGAATTGCATTCTTCATGTGTCGCTGACTCTCACAATTCATTACTTACTATCTTGCATGTACAAAATAATGTGAATCTATTGGACAAAGACCTAATTTGTTGCTATCTTATTAGCTACCTCTCTGGCTAGTAACTGACTCATTAAGCACCTTAAAAGAGATGACTAGGAAAGGAAGCATCAATAGATAGCCTATTGCTTTCAGATTACCTTGGCTTTGAGATCAGGGAGCGTCTGGGAAATGAAACACTGAACCCCTCAACCCCTCAACACACAATAAAGGAACGATGAAGAGGGGGATTGGAAGGGTTAACTGTCTGCCTCATCAAGCAGCAGGCCTACTGCTTCACACAGTCCCCATTTCCCAAACCAACTCCCTTTGCTCTTCAAAGAGCCATCTCCCATGGATACAGGTTGGGCTCCCACACAGCATACAGAGCATGCCACATGTTTGGTGGAGTACCAAGCCTCCTCCGCCTGTCTCTCATGAAATATTCATCACCCAGTACCAATGGAAAAGCTGTGATGTCAGAGATTCCAGTGCGGTGTCCTGTTTCTGTAGGGCGACAGTGACACAGCAGCTGAAGTGAGGAGGGTTGGGGGGGCCTTCAAATGGCTGACTGTAGGGGTTAAGATTTAAACCCTCGCCCTGTAAGCTGTGCTGAAATAAGAGCGTATCTAATTCATTGTCCACTATGCCTCTGCACGGCTTCCATTACTTGACCAGGGAATGCAACTGCACACACAAAACAGGGTTTTCAGAGAAAATGTCTCAGAATGGTACCTGACTCTGACAGCAAATTTTTTGATGAGCGACTAGGTCATCACATCACAATAGTTTTAAGTGATGTTTTTGTTTCACACTTTAAGCACAACAGCTGACTGAATATTTAGTGATTTACTATTTCCTGGCAGGCCCTGTTCCCTTCTGTCTGTCTGTCTGTTTTTGTGTTGCAGAAACTGTCTCAGAAGGGCAGAGCACTGACGGGAGACTGCAGCAACCCAAAATACTATTCACTGTTCCCTAATATTACCTCTGCTGTGCTGTTACATTCATTCAAAGCACTGCTATCCCGTGAAACTAATCCTAGAAGGACCTGCTGTGGCCGGGCGCTTACCTGCCGGCTGTCGCGCTGGGATGAGGAAGAGGAGGAGACGCTCTTGTGAGTTGGCGTGGAGGTCTTGTTGACGGGCGTGGAGCTCCTCTCCTCGGAGGTCATGGTGCGGCCATGGGGGCCTCGCTGGTAGTGTTGGTGGTGAGACATGGTGGATGCTCGAGTCACCTGTTGGCTCCGTGGTCCTCTCTCAGCAGCACTGGGCCCCGCAGGTCCGGAGCATCCTCTGAGGCAGCTCAGCAGCACACTTCCTCACGCTCACGCGCTGCTCATCTGAAACACAATGGTCAGGAAGTTACATTCTCTCATCAACCTCGCTTTCCTCATTCCATCACGGTGCTGTGTATCAACACCAGATGCTAAGCCACACTATCAATGATCAAACAGCGCTCAGTCTAGTTTATCCCTTTGAGAGATTAGTCTTTAGGCCTCTCCCAGGCTTTCAAAGCTATCCTCACCAATCTGAATGTGTTACACTAACCCGCAGAAGCAAAGGTTTTTAATACTCTTCTCATTACAGTGTGCATTACTGAAAAAGCCTTTCATTATGTTTGCTATGAGATCGGTGACACTAGGGATTAACCAACACACTCCATTCAGCAGAGGTATGCACTTTACAGAATGCCTGTTGTCTCCACATCTCAAACCCAAACTGAATCTATATTGACTGATTGAGGCATGCTGACATTAGCCTCCAGCCAAATGGCCCGCTCTGACAAACAGAAGTAAGTGGACGACACACAGGATGGCTAATGAATTCTCCTCAATTCAACCTTGCTTACAATCAGGCCCTGTTGTGTGGCAGATCGCCATGTCAATTTATGACCACAGTCACTGTCTCCACTGCAGACGATTGAGATCATCCCACAGGACTGCGTTTCTAACATAAATCCTTGAATATCTAATTACCATTATGATAATTATGCCAATTGGGTGAAGATACCAAATCAATACAAGCAGCATCTAGTTCCTATATTTGTAGGGTCTGGGATACAGACCAGTGCACACTAGCTTATAGTTACCAGATAAGAGCACCCACTGGTTTAGTCTATGAAATCTCAGTTAATATTTGCAGGGGCATATTTTGAATAAATATATTAGATTTAAAATGTCTGGTTAACCTTCTGTCACATGGCATTGGGGAATGTTCATTGTCATCATCAGTCATATCGCACTGTGTAGCTCCAGGCTGATGACTACAATATTGCTGCTGATTCAGCGGTACCCTCCTGTTCTGACAACAGGATACATCTGGTAAGTTCTCACATGTGTTAGGGAACACACCCTTGAGTCCACGGCATACACACTCTCACATGCAACTTTGCCACATACTCACTCACACACTATAATCTATCATTCAGATCCTTTAACAACGTCATCATCCCTGCCTTAAGCCAACTAGGATCTAAATTAAGACAAGATGCTAAGTCCATTCAGACTGTGTCTTTCACTTAGCCTATTTAATAGAGCCACTCTCCTTGACCTAATAAGGAAGAAGATGTGAGGAATACATTAAAGCATAAACTTTACGGCCTCTCTTTTACTACAGTACTGCACCATAATAACGCAGGCTAGTGTTTATGAACTAGAGATGGGAATTTTTAGTAGTTTCAATGACATTTAAACAAAGGACATGAAACCAAATAGCCGCCTATCAGTACATAACAGTATGGAAATAGAAAGACACCAAAACAGATGTAGGCCTAAGTGATAGGATGAATTGAATTGATGAAAACTTGCAACCAAGACTTGCTCAGAATTATACAACTTTCTCATGTTCCCATTCTCATTCATGTAATGTTTGACCGTTTTTCACTGGTAGCAGAATATATTATTTTACCATTAGCAATTTAAATGTTCTTATGCTGCACTCACATTATAAGAGTCAAAACAATAGAAAAATCTATTAATTGTACCTAGATAAAGGTAAAAGAGATGGTAAACATTTGAGAGAAAAGTTCAAATCAAATGTCAGCATGCAAATTGATTAACTGAGTTTAACCAACTACTAAATTGGCGACTTCTTGTTTGCCCATGACTATTCATGTAAATACTAATCGTTGCTAAGTCTGAACAACACAGGTTTTGTAATGTAAACCAATAGTACACACCTACCCCGTAACAGCCAGACAGATAACATAGTTCCATAGTAAACTTTCAGTCCACAAGGAAATAACAATGCCACTGAGAGCATTCATCCTGAAATTTGAGGAGTACTAGACCCGTGAGGAGCTGTCTATTTCACCCCTGTTTATGTGGAGAGCAGTGACACTCCATACGATGCCAGTTAGCATGTTGGAGAATGTCCGCCCAGGACTTGATTAGTCATCGGCTTAATCTTCTAAATCCAGTCACTGTGATTATGGTCCTCTAAGCAGGAGGACAAGGCCAGGCCCTGCCATGTGGATGGTACAACAACACACACTATCCGCCTGGTCATGACTTCAAGAACAATACTGACAACAGGAGACTCGCACAACAAACCATATGTTTTCACTCATTAACACGTCACCATTATGTCATTACAAACTTGCGGTTGTTAAATGATGATAGTGTGCATGCTGCAGTGTGGATAACGCATGCCAGTACAGTAAGCTGTGTGATTCCATACTATTACAGTGGACTAATATCAGGGTCACACACTCTTAAGATCAAATGTACTGTAAAAAGTTAAAGTTGCTCCAGACAGGAGAGGCCAGTGCTTCAACACTTACTGGGACGAATGCAGCAGTCTAGTTGAGGCTGGCTTGGCTATGTAGGGGCTAGTCTAACTTGAGCAGGGAACTTTATCTAAAATGTATGTTTTAACTCAGTTTGTTAAAACATACGAGTTGACGTTTCAGCTTGCGCTTTTATAGATGATAGTTTAGTCAAACCCCTCCAAAGCTTATTCAAAACATGACATATGGTAGAACACATGCTGAAATGCTTAAAGCTGCATTCACTAAGAATGGAATGCGGACCATGTAGAATCAACCACGATACAAGTACGTTGAATATGGATGTAATTTAGAGGTGAGTCTGCATGGTTCTCAGTCTGCCGGACCAGCAAATAACATACATTTTTAATCCATTTTACATTTTAATGGACTCATGTAGCACTTTGAGATTATCTCTACAATGAAAAGCGCTTTATAAATTAAATTTATTATTATTATTTATTGTTATATTCAACGTAATTGTATCATGGTTGATTCTACATGGTCCGCATTCCAATCTTAGTGAATGTAGCTTTAAGAGTAATTTGCCATTTAAATGCTTTTAGTTGTATGAATCAAATAGAAAATTCCAATATTATGTGCAATCAATACGATATTATCCTATTGATGCATCCAAAAGTTAAACACCTGTTCTATACAGTGGTTGGTTCAAAAGTCTGAGGTTCGGATAATCAAGGTATAACTGTGGTTGTGATGTTTCAAGTTGCTGTAGCTTATGGCTAATTCGCTAGTAGCTTACACTTGCTACTAGCATATACCATTACTGGTCAAAGAGGAGCCTTCAGTTACTAGAAGCAACAATGACACTAGTATCACAGTCTGAGGAGGAGACGCTTCTCTAGACATTCTTTTAATGCCTTGGCTTGGAGTGAAATGTCACCAGACAAAAACGAATTGACAACATTCACTGCTCAATGAGGTAGTTGCCATGCCATGCCACCGCCTCCAAGTCCAGGCAATTCATCAGAGCAGTAGACCCACAAAAGTACTGGTAGTAGGATATAGGTTCACAATAGTGACATCATAATTTAGACTTTTTATATGATATTAACTTATTGGTGTCAGACGATATCTGACTCTTGATATGATATTAACTTATTGGTGTCAGATTATATCTTTCTGTCTGCATACTAGAGGACTCCAAAAAATCTATATGGAGACAGCTCTTCAACCAGCTGGCAGATGTAGACTGTATGTAGACTGTTTACTCTGGTTGCCCTGAGCACTGTCACATCCAATAGGTCCATAATGAAAATTTGATCATTAAATCCACCTAATGAGACAGGCTTAATAATCCAAAGCAGATATCCAATGTCAAAAGAAACACAAAGCATGATAAAAGGATGGGCAATAATCTGTAAAGATTTAGACCTAAATCAGAGACGTAAACACAAACATATGGTGTATATCTCTTAAATGATTGTCAATGGGTACTATCTCTGTCAAATAAACCATCGGTTCTCAACCTGGGTTTTAAACAGGGGTCAAGCAAGGGTTTGAGATTTGGGGGGGCCCAGGTGGATTTCTTATTGAGTAAAATGAAAATGATCACAGTAAACATTTGTGGGAAAAAGGCATTTTGTCCCTTCTGTTATGTTTAAGAATCCACATAAGTTCATCAGTTGTGTAACCCCACATCCATGAAATGACTCGACAAGCAAGCAAAGGCCTTCACTTCCCTTCCCCATCTCTTTTGCTCACCCCAAAATGTCCTCTCAGCTCAATAACGCACATAAAACAAGCTCAGTCTCATCTCAACATAATTTCATGCTCCAGAAAAGGTTTTCCTGAATTCAGAATTAATGGTGCAAACTATCTGATCAGGGAGACACATCAGAGAGAAAGGAAATCAAAAACGGACTGGTGCCCTTAACTGTATAATAAAAAACATGAATATACAGTATTGGGATTCCGAACAGCCACACCATTAAAAGCAAGATTTCCTTGAACAGTTTAAATAATTAAAGGCCAGGCCACTGAGCATTACAAGGTTCACTAAATTGAACTCTGGAGACACTTGCCATTAAAAAGAGGTGAGTAAACAACGCTAATGATCTGGCACAAGCAGGGGACTTAATTTGTGACAATTCTAGTTGTCTACATTAGTAGGATATTTGTAGATCCTTGTCCTTCTTATAGGAGATTAGCCATCATTACCAAGGCATTAAAGGAAAATGTTTCTTTCATGTGCTAGTCATGTGGTTCTTTGACCTGAGAGTAGTCCTTGGCTCAGGTGAAGGGAGCAGGGATGAAAATGGTCTTTGCTTGCTAGCCCAAAATTGTCGTCCCTAACAACCCTGTTGAACAAATGCCCGAATCCTTACAGGGAAATTTTTATAATTTGAATTTGTTTTTCTCTCTCCACAAGGCACCTGTAACATGCTACTGCTAACTGTGCCCTTTGGCTCCAATGAGGAATGCTAACAATGCTAACAAGCCATTTTACAGAAACTAAAGGACATAGAAATGTTTTCCCACAATGTCACAAGTGTCCGGTTAAAATAAACTAAATTCCAAATGTAATGGATTCCCACTAAATTCCATTCCTGCATGGGAGTCATGGGGGCAGCTTAACATAAAATAAAGTGTTGTTGTTATTTGTCAAAATTATTGAAGATCATTTGGTCGTTATCTTTGAGACCTGATGGAGCTGTCCCTATGACTCCTATTTGTTTAGTATTTGCTCTGATACTTTATATTGATGCATTAATTGAGCAGTTAAGTAAGTTGTTTGACTATGTCCTACTCTCCCTTTGTGACCTGATGAAAAGTCCTGTACCATTACCACATGGCCAGGAATGTTAAATAAACACCAAAAAATCCACTGTCCTTATGTTAACACAGTGCAATAAAGAATGGAGAAAGACTTTGAAATGGTTATTGTTTACTATGTTAAGTGTACAGAGCAATGTATCAATTAGTCATGCAGCTTAACCACAGGATGTTAAGGTCAATTTTTGAGACATTTAGTTCTGTAAAGTTGGTTTCGGGTTGAATCTTATGGTAGTCCTGACAAAAAGCCCAGTAAATATTGTGATGTTGGGTAAAAAAGCTTTCTGTCATCAAGATACAAACCCTGTACCTGCCTACTAACAGTGTGAATGGGAGAAAGACTTGGTGGACAGTACAGCAACAGTACCTCTAACTGTCTACGATCATAGGAATAACATTTATTTATTTTTTAGGATTGTCTCTTGCTTTAAAAGAATACAAGTGTAAGGGCCTTCAAATGAACAAGTTTGAGCAGGGTGGCAAAGTGGCAACCAGAGGGTTCGGGTTCAATCATCTGTGATAGCAAACATCCGCCCTGCTTTAGTGTCCTTGAGCAAGATGCTAAATCCCTACCAGCTCCAGGGGGCGCTGTTCTGTAGCTGACCATGCCTGCGCTCTGACCTCAGTGGAGGGAGGCAAGTGAAAAGACAAATTTCTCCTTCAGGGATCAATAGAGTATCACAAAAACAGCAGTGGCCATCATCTGTCCTGACTTGGGTCAAGGCAAGAAGACTGAGGCAGAGTTGTCTAGTGAGAAGTTCAGACGCCTACAGTACTTTCAGTCTCTGCGTTTCCTGCTGTATGAGATCTGAGAAGGGATAAAGAAAATAAACTGGAGATTTAAGTGCCCTGCACACCCAATATGACAAGCAGCTTAGCAAGACCCACACAGCCAAACAAACCGGGGCTTTGATGTCAATGCAGGAGAATCAGAAGTCAGTTTCTCTATTTGGGTATGATTGTTGTTGAGTGCACTGAAGTTAAATGTTCATGCAAAGCCAAGGCTTGGCAGGCCTCTTATCAGCCTGTTCATTTCATAGCTAAGCTAAATCCTACCCACAGCGGATGCAATGTTTCACACAAATGATAATCACACCACTCATCACAAACATGTAATGCAAATTAGGCATGATTGTTCTTGTACCATAGCAGGGGAGGAAAGACGTTCATGTTGGTATTGCTACCAGACACCCACAATATCACATTATCGACCAGTGTTGTACACCAAGTTTGCTGATCGCCCTTTTCTGTTGCATAATTAAAGTGGGCCAACAAAAGCAGACTCATGTCCCAAGATCATATTACAGGGTCTTTGTCTCTGCTCGAGGACAACTATTGTCTGAACTTACAACTGGGTAATAATGCATATCGATTAACAGAGCAGTGTTTTGACCCTATACGAGGTGTACAATAGCAGCTTAACTGGATGTAGACCTTGTCTGACACCTGGAAGCAGTGAGCAGCACATCTCTTTAAATTAGGCTTATCTTTTTTGCAACACTAACTGGAAAGAGCCAGGCTAACCACTGTTTTAATGAAAAACTGAGAACACACAGCCTGTTTGAAAGGAATGAGGCCTATCTGTATCAACTGCACACATTACATCTTCCAGGACAAAAAAAAAAAGGAGAGAAAGGTGTTTATAAATAGAGCGTAAAAATTACAATAACAAAAGAACATGAACAAGTGACATGCTGGTGATTATTGAGAGCCAATCATTATTAAAGCAAGGGAAAGGGACAGATACAGATGAGTCATAGAATAATACATACAGTATATTAGTCTAGCTGCTGCCTGAATTTTGTTCTTAACTGGGCTTGGGTGCTTCAGCTAATTAAACGAGAACGAGTAATCACATTATCCTGCTCTATTACTTACTGTAGATAGAAAAGACAACCTGAATCTAATATTTTGAGCATTAAAGAGAGGCTGTCCTCTGCGTATCTCCTCTGCCTCTACTCCAGGGATAAGGTACATGAGTGCAAAGATTTCATCTAAATGGGACAGGGACACCTTCAGCAGGAGTGTTCCTCAGGCCAAGAAAAACATCAGAAAATCAATCATGACTGTTGATCAAAGCAAAAATCTATGCAAGAAAGCATGCCAATGACATACTGTAAATGCCTTCAGCTTTCCAGTCCCCTCTCCTGTTCTTTAATGTATGGGATCCAGGGCTTTGTTAAACAACTGCAAAGTCACTGACTGACCTTCAGTTGAAAAAGAGGCAGAGTGATATTGTGGAAGATTCCTTTAAGTTAAGGGATAGTTGGCTAACTTTCAACTAGTTGGCATCTCGACCCTACTGACAGCATGATGAGTGTAATACAGAGGCTTATGAGGAGCAAACATGTTCATCAAGAATAACTATATACCGTTGAGACAATTCTCAAATAAGACAGTAACAGATGCGCATCAAGCTTATCAATCAAAAAGGTGCAAATGTCAGTGACGCATATACGTCTCTGTCATCCAAGTCAATGACAGAGCGGACCTGCTGGCTGGTTTAGCTTGCTACCCCACTACTGCAACCATGTTTTATCTGACTGGCAGGCTGGATTACTTCCTATCCCCGTGCTGTTAGATACTCCTGTTAGGCTAGATGGTTGGAGGGTCATCTCATCCCTCTGGCAGACTAGCAGCAGCTAAGTAGCTAAGTTAGCCGCAGCTAGCTGGTCATGTCTGACTGGTCCTCGGTGATTCAGTGAGGATGCAAATACAAAAGGATGAGACGCTGTCATCTGTATTTGTGCAGCTGATCAGAGCCTCAAAGCATTAGCTGTACCTAAATTCAACATACCATCCAAATGGCACGTTTGTTTCCCCCATATCAGCAAGACCGGCGTTTGAGGTTGCCTTAAAAAAAAGCAGCTTGCCTTACCACAGATGTAATGACCATGTCTTTACAAGTCTTGGCGCAGGAAATATTTCAGGGGTCTCCCAGAGATTCCCAGCTATTCAAAGACAGACGGTTTGCAGGACGTCCACGTCGAATATATCATTTTAAAGATATGTAACGTTATAACACGAAGACTATTACATTATGGAAAGTCAAAAAAGTGCTCTGTTTGCCCGTTTCCTTGAATGCGGGCTGTGATGCTCATTGCTCACTCAGCTCAGCTGCACTCCGCTCGCTCCTCCCTGCAGCAAGATTGGCTTTGAGCGGGAACAAATCACCGGACTGGATCAAACCAGCGGACACTGGTTACTCACAAAACATGGCAAAGGAATCTCAAAAACCTCGGACTCCTATAAGTAAAACAGTCACCTCCATGCATTTCTTCATTGTGTTAACCTCTAGGGAGTGAAATGATAGTAAAAATTAACTCATTCTTCATTTTTGCTGGGGACCCCTGAAAGCCCCTCAAGGATCCCTGGGGGTCCCTGGGGCCCAGTTTGGGAACCACTGGCCTTGCCAAATGCCAATAAGCCAAACATGCGTCATTGTCAGCCTTGTGCGACTGCCCCTGACCTTTTTGCTGTGAGTGCTGAAGTGTCCTTTTTATATCTATGAAGTGCTTGAGTCTGTCTGTCTGCCTGTCTGTCTGTCTGTCTGTCTGTCTGGCCATTGTTGCACTGCGCATGCTTGATTGTTGAACTGCCATCACAGACTGGGGGGGAGAGACTGGGGGGGAGAGAGAGAGAGAGAGCTGAACAAACATCACAAAATC
>OMLI01061504.1:2095-12198 GCA_900302605.1 Rondeletia loricata
CCTGGTTGGCAGAAATGCTTCATGGTGACCAGAAGCTCATCCAGGAAGTCGTGATGATAGACAATGTCAGCCGCCAGCACGTAGTCATAGCGATAGACAGACGTAGGGTAGGTGTGTTCCAGGTCGTGACCCCAGGACAGGGCTGCCACCTGGGGTGTGTGCCTGCAACGCCCCCTGGTGTTCTTGGACAGGTTGAGCCTCAAGTTACTCAGAACATTTGGAAGGTCTGTGGCTGTCACCCAGGCACCTGAGGACCACAGTTAGAAAAAAACACAGAAGGTGAATGGATAGAAAGGACACTTCCTGGTTTATCATGGTAATGTCCTTTGGTACACCTAACATGGCTTCCATAGAATTTTGGTAATGTTGTCATGTAAATGAACATTGTTTCATGTGCGGACAGAACATGAGACTCAGGAAGTTCGAATGTTCATCACAGCTGCCACTGGAATGTTCGTCCAAATGACGCCGTTGCCATGGTAACACACCCGCTTTCTGAGTGTCATGCACCAAATCAACACTGATTTCCATGACAATTTAATTAGAAAGTTTATGGCAGCCATACCAGCCAAATGACCATTCAAGAGTGTAGATTTGAATGGGAATGACCGTTCTACACATTTTTCAATAAATACATATCTTGTGTATATCATCTGAATTTACACAAACACTAATTACATACACATAGGCAAACTGATACTCACTCCGCAGTGGAGTGTATGGGTATGTGAGCTGAATACGCAGCAACCCGGATCCTTTACTAACGAGGTACCAAAATACTCACACTCACACCCACCTACACTGATTCAGGGAAGGGAGGATGATATTCCTATTTCAGTGCTTTGGCAATATTGTTGTATAACTTTCATGCCAATAAAGACCCCTTGAATTGAATCGAATTGGTGATGGCCTAATTTTTGGTCAGTGCATTCCTCTGACGTACCGAGTAGTGTTGCTACAATGGACAAGAGGCCAGTTCCTGCCCCAATCTCCAGGACAGCCTTGTCCAGAAGACTTAACTGTTCACGATGAGTCTCAAGGTACTGACAGAGGGCCAATGCCTGAAGGCAATAAAGATTATTTTATCATTCAATATTACTATTTAATACTGTGACAAGATTACCTTTATGGCAACAAGGATTTCAGTAAAATATTGGTTGCATGTGAGAGTACAGTTGTATTTTGTACTTTGGAGGCAAAGAGCACAGGCAGAATAATTGACAGGCTTAATAAAAGTGCTACTCACCGCTGGCCATATCATGCCTGCATAGGAGTCAATAGACTCTTGGATGATGATCTCCTGCCCGACGTAATAGTACACCTCTTTATCAGCCTTGTAGTAGAAACAGGGAGCCCAGGCTGGTCTTTGCTCCCTCTGCACAGCTGATTCCTTGCTGTGTGAATCATCTGAACGGCACAGAAATTAGACCAAGTCACTCGCATATCTTTGATCTGAATCAACATGTAGCACATCTCTGTTCACTTTGATTGAGAGCTTGGGAATCTCACCTTCTGCTCCTACTGCCTGGTTCTTTTCATCTTTTTCTTCCCCTTTGACCTCCCCATCTACCTCCACCTCCTCTTCCTCATCCTCTTCCTCCTCCTCCTCCCCACTTATCATGAAATTGTTTTCCTCCATAAGGTATGATGTGGACAAAGTATCCATATAAAATCCTGTTAACTATTGGAGAGACAGATATTTTCAGATATGCATGTAAAAATTTAGAAAATGTCTCAAGTGGATTAGCAATGCAGCTCTCTGTTGGTGTTTCAGGCTCTTTCACTGATCAAAACAGATTTTAGATTTTGATTATCATGTTAGTATTATTATTATTATTATTATTATTATTATTATTATTTAGAGTATAAGCAAGCTCCTGATCTTTTTGCTATCTGTACAAAATCTACTCACAAATTCTGCTTTGCTTTGAGTTCAGCCTCTCTCTAAACCTCAGTTTGTTAGTGGTTATACAATCATTTCTTACATTTCAACTCACATAATCTAGCCAATTAAGTAGAGAAAACAAATCTCTCATCACTACACAGCCCTCTAATATGACCATCACTGTGTGCAATTCCTCACAGACACTCTTCTGTTCCCATATTTGTGAATACACAGAATGGGAACTATTCAAGGTCTTGTTAAAAAAAATCAGTACATCTCTCTCCACAACTGCTTCCTCCCTAGCTTTGCAAACCAGCACAATATAATCAAGTTCAAGCACCCTACCTGTAACATTTTACCTACCTGCTGCAGGTTTATTTGACAGAGATTGAGCTGAGGAGAAATCTGACTGCATCCTGAGACCTCTGACTGCGAGGTTATACAGAATCAGCATCCTGTTGGACACACCCATCATCATCACAAGGACATGAGCTATTTTTAGAGGGGTGCCCTTGATAAATAAACACCAGCAAGAATGCAAGATACAAGAGCAGAGTGTATGCAGATACACACAATAGAGCAACAGGCTGAAAGAGAGAGATGAGTCAGCGTGAGAGAGAGAGAGAGAGAGAGAGAGAGATTTACTGGAATGTCATGATACCAACAGCCAGGAACTTTGCTTCCAGTGTGTCTGATGGACTCTAGGTACTTTCTAGAAGCCTCCACAGTCTGCAATCTCATATTGGTTATAATATGAACTCTGTTGAGTGATTTGCAACTAAGACTATCAAATAACTTCATATGATATTGTACCCTTTGGACAAGATTGTGGGTTCAATTCATACCAGATATTTTCTCTTGCTGTCAATATGTTGATCAGCAAGATAATTCATCTGACAATGAACACAGCAGAAGATGAAGGTATGTAGTGAGGAGGTCTCATCAAGCCAAAAGCTTGGTCTATTTAAAAATTTAAAAAATGAGGCACAGAGTTTGGAACTTACCCATGTTGTGTGTGCTTCCTCACTTCACTACAATGCCCTCAATTGCTTCACCAGAGATTGGAGGTAACAGGATAGGGCTGGCATGCATGCTGTCCAATGCAGACCCCAAGAAAAGAAGGGGCTCCTGTAACATAAACCTCAATACAACTTCCCTCCAATCATAATTTTGATATGGGATTTAAGAGATCATGTTAATAGCAGGTGGCTCTAGCCTAGTTCTTGCAAGTAGATAATCAAGCCAATTGGTTAGCTTCCAAAAAGGCGCAATAATTGTGTGACCAAATGGTGGTCATGTTAGGCTATACTGAAGCAGCACATACTGCTAAATACGGTGCATATGCATAAAATGCCTCCTTAAAGGTGGAAAGACTACTGATATTTTTATTCAAGTAAATGTACCATGTTACCTCAGTTACATTTGACTGTGTCTTGTCCATGTAAAAGTAAACATTGAACATTACGTTTTTTTGTGCATGTCCCAACATATGAAATTGCTGTATTTGCCACTTTGGGTGCAGTCCTTGCTAATAAATTAGTTAGTCTGAGATTGGAAATGTGTCGTTTTTGCTAATATAAACAAAGCTAGCGGTAAAGGCTGCAATGATTGTGACGTACTGTTAACAGTAACAGACCTCACTATACTAAATCTCATACCAAAAAAGATCAAAGGAGTAAACCCTTTAAAATTCATAAATAGGAAGTACTTAAAAAAAAAAGCATACTTCTATACTTCTATTCAAAAAGTATTGTTACTTATTAGTGAACATACTCAAATACATGTAGGATTTTTGGGGTAAAGCCAAACCAGACTATATGCAAGACACCCACTATCTATTTTGCATAAATAAATATTGAAGCAATTAGGCGGGATCTTTTGCCAGGATCAGGCTAGATACACATGCAAGGAGGAGCCAAGATGTAATAATAGCTTCTCTCTTTAATAAGAACAGAACAGAGTAACAATTCTACCAGGATCAATTCAATTACAATCTCTCATAATCTATCTTAATCAATCATCAATCTTAGCCTTTCCTAGAGTAGTCACAAAATGAATACCAAATAGACATTTGGTTATACAGATCACCAGTTATAAGAAACATTAAGATGTCGCTATACCACAGACAAAAGCTTGAGATGAGGCGGGGGGGCGTCCGGTCCTTCTCGGGTCTTCCTCTCCTCTCTCCTCTCAGTTCTCCCTCCTATACTTCTTGAAGGATCTTCCAAAATAGCGCTCAATCTTGAATTTAAGTTTTAATAAGCAAAAACTGGATGACTTTTAAAGATAAATATTTCTCAACCAATATGTAACAAAAATATACAGATCACACCTTGATATTGTGATATATTGAGCAAGAAACCATTGAGATATCAACCTATGAACATCACCATCTACTATAATACAACAACAAAAAACTCCCAAAGTAGACCACATGAAAAAAATCATAGATCTACAACATACTGTAAATAACACGAATAAATAACACCTTCCCATTCACCAAGAACATTTATAAATTTGAGAGGTATAGAGACAGTGGGTATATTCAATTCAGCACCATTCTTTATAAGTTATTACAGTCACACAGACAGACAGACAGATACAGAGTCCCTGAGTCTCTGGCTGGTAACGGTTTAGGCAGCAGCCTCTCCTGAGCAGGGCATGGTTCACTTGTCCTTCCTCCAGGCTCGGTAGAGTTTGATACGGAGACTGGGAAGGTCATACAGCTCCTCCAGGTGGAAGCGTTTCTGGAAGCGCTCCACAAAGCTGTTCTCTGGGTCCAGGCGGAAGCGCATGGCCCAGAAGATCTGTGTGCCTTCCTGACACAGGTGGTCAAAGGTGTCCATCAGCTCGTCCAGGTAAGGGTGGGCGTAGACTATGTCCGCTGCCAGGATGTAGTCAAAACAATGGGTGGCACGTGGGAAACGCTGCTCCAGCTCCTGGCCCCAGGTAAGCTCAGTGACCTGAAAATAGGGTTGGTGCAAAATCACTGAGGTTTTCAGATTTATTTCTTTATTTTCAACTCCTTAATTAAAGGAAAATTCCACCCTCGGATACTCTTACGCTGTTATATATCACCAATCTGACGTTCAATGAATTTCAGGAGTTATTTTGCAATGAAGCGTTGTAATTTACCTTTTTGTTGTATCCACTTTCCCTCAACCTGCCTCATCTACTTCTACTTCAGTTAGCGATTTCCTACATTTCCCAGAATGACTTTCGACAACCCCCAGAGAAAGGGTGTGAACTTGTTGCGTTCAGCTGTGGATTATATGTGTAGGCGGAGAGAGCAATAGTGATAGTGATAGGGAAGGGAGACGTTTTCCAGTTGAGTCGAGCCCCTTACTCAAAATGCAACATGTCTTGTGGCTGCATTGAACTCTGGTCTATTGAAGCTACTGTAGGTGGAGAAATTGGTATCTCTGCCTCTTCTACGACAGATTTCTCCCTGTATGACTGTTGAACGTGCAAAATGGTGAGTCTAGAAAGAAGCTCTTGCTCTTTGATTTTGAGGGACTGACACCAAAACCTGAAGTTTACCGTTGATGTATTTAGATAGCTGAAATTGTTTTGCTATCAAACTCCATTGTAACTGCACTGGAAATGTCTCAAATGTGATGTCACGTCATCTATGTTTGGCCAGTTATCCATGGGAATAAAAAAATACACCACCAAACAACAAAATGAACCGAGAAATGCAAGGTGCATCGCCAATAGCTGTTTTAGGGTGAATTTTTCCTTAAAGGAACATGACGCCATCAATATTATGGATACAAGTACCATGTCAAATATCAGCATAAGCCTACCAGCGGGATGTACTTGCAACGGCCTCTGGTGTTTCGGAGAACATTGTACTCGAGGTTCCCCAACACATCTGGTAGGTCAGTGGAGGTTACCTTAGCACCTGGGGATAGGTGGTGCAGTTGAGAGTTAGAGGGAATGAGATACAAAAAGAGAAAATATGATGGTGAAAGACTAAGAAAGAGGCAGTGGAAGCAAATACAACACCAAAACAACACATTGTTTTTTTCAATACCTAACAGACTGGATACTATGGTGACCAGCCCAGTTCCAGCACCCAGTTCAATTACATTTTTGTCCATCAGGTTGTACTTGTCACGGTTGGTGTCCAAGAAATAACACAACACCAGAGCCTGTTGGAGGATATTAGAATTCAAAATTCATCAGTATTGATAAATTATTTATGAGCTGAATTAAAGACATTGATGGTACTGCAGCTAAATATAGGAATACATGAGTTTGTGTGTACCGAGGGCCAGAGTACAGCTCCATAGAGATCTGTGGACTCCTTGATGCGGATCTCTAGGCCGGCAAAGTTGTAGCCCTCCCAGGCCATTGTGACGATGAGAGATGGACTGAATTGCCGAGCCATGATGGCTTTGGCAAGCTCTGCATCCACAGCTATACCTCCTATGGCAACCACAGACAGGCATCGATCATAGAATTAGTTCTACTTCCATGGTGTTACTAAGGCAAATAGTTATACTCAAAGTGAATAACAGAAAAGAACAGCTACATCATTTTAAAATGGCATCGAAATACCCTCGCCCTAAATCAAACATTATGAGTAATTCTATTTTTTCATTTCATATAAGAGGTAACATTTGTTACTCTGCTCTATAAATGGCTCATAATACCCCTCTGATCCTGCTTTGCTTGTTTGTTTGTAATGTAATCCCCAGTGTGGAGGCTCCAGCTATCTCTGAACTAGTGTGTCAATACTAATGGTTATTATGAACATCTGACACACAACTTCAGTTATGCAACACCAGTACAGAGAGGTCAGGGGAGTCCATGGAGCTGCAATGAAAAGGTTGACTATATGAGGTTAGGGAGTGCTCATGAACTCAGTTTATAGCCTGTCTGTGTGTGTGTGTGTGTGTGTGTGTGTGTGTGTGTAAATATACTATAATATAAAAAAGCTCTACTCACTGTCCAAGCACTGGGCACAGACAGTCTGAGTGGCACCACACTTCCTCACCACTCCTTCTCCAGGTGGGCATTCCTGGCAGCACTCTCCACTGCTGGTGTACTGGCCCGACTCACAGGGGAGCTGCACCGCCCGCTCCGTCTTAGACGCCGACACTAACCCCACCTGGCACATCGGGACAGTGGCACAGTATGTTAGAGCACGAAATACACTCACGGAGAAAACAGACGCAAACATACACACATATACAAACACACGCACGGGCGCGCAGAGTGACTTTTACACAAGCGCAGAAAAACAAATAGGTGAAAATTACTGCCAGGTGTCCATCCTGTTCCTTAAACCCAGCCCCTATCAGGATTGATCATAAATCATGTTGTCTCCACCTATAGCGGACACACTTTGAACAAGGCAGTGGGCTAAACTGCCTTAATAGCTCTCCAAATGGCACATCAGGTCTGGACACGCTCTGGCCGAGGCAATAACCGTAAAACTATGTGCTCACAACACTATAGCCTACAAATGCCCTTCCTCATTACTGTCTAGAGGTGAGAGCTGCTGTGAACACCAACCCCTGCTCCCGACCAGTGTTCACACACACACACACACACACACAAACACACGCGCGCACACACACACACTCACACATGCACACACACTCTTCCACAAAGCAAGTGTGCAGCATGCAGTCACACTGTATGTACACTTGCATCTGCTTTATTTTACTCTTTCTTTCGCACACAAAAGCATTTCCATATATCATTTGGACAAAGGGTCCAAATTCCTAACATGCACAATTTACTCTTACTTCCTACTCATCCTCTCTCTCTCTGGTGTCATCACCCCTTTTACTTAAACAGAGAGGATAATCTACTCCAATCATCGCCATCTCTCTCTCTCTCTCTCTCTCTCTCTCTCTCTCTCGCTCTCTCTCGCTCTCTCTCTCTCTCTCTGTTCCTCGTCGTTTTCTCTCACTCCTCTTTGATATAAATGCCAAACAGCTTTACTGGCAAAGGAACTGAGGCTTGTTTGCTGTACATATAGCCTACAACTATTTTACATAAAGGAAATTCATACCCAGCCATTTTAGGACAATGAAAACCATTATGCTGAAATGCTTTCATGTCTGCGTGTCTCTTATTATGTCATAAGAAAAGCTCATTTCCACTTTAATTATGATTTGCTCGTTTCTCTCTTTCTCTCTCTCTCTCTCTCTCTCTCTCTCTCTCTCTCTCTCTCTGCCACCCTTCCCTCTCACTCTCTGTCTTTCCACCTTTTGCTCTCTGGGTGCGTTTCTCTCCCCGTCATGTCTCTTATAACCCGTCATCTCAACACCTATTCTCCAGTCACTTCCTCTCCCTGCAGGATTGCCCCAACGCACTGCAAAAACCACACCTCCATACCTGCTCTTACTCCCCCGCCCCTTTAAATGTATGCAAACCTTTGCCCTCAACCTCCGTTTTCATTTGAATGTGGTTGTGAAAATGAACTTGGGATGCTTGCCCCATGCCCAGAGGAGACCCTGCTCTGTCTGCGGGGGAGGGATTCATGTCACTGAAAGCAACTGATGGGCCAACTGCCCTTCCTGTGATATCTCCCTGGAATATCATTCACTTCAGAGGCAGATAATGGGACATTTAGTGGGGAACGCAGGCCCAAGCAACAGGAACATGCACGCACACACACACGGTGACCCAGCTGCGATGTGCTCCGTTTGTACTCTCCCCAATTTCATGGTCAATTTGAGAGGTTATTTCTAAATTGAATTCTACCAAAGTGCACCCGCCCGTCGCACCCCGTAAACCAGCTGTCATAACAGAGTGTCCCCTCACATCCAGGGCTGTTCACGTGACGACTGAGCTACACAGCCCAATTAGGCCAGCTGCTGTGGACATGCCAGGAGTCAGGACGGTGAGCGGGATGTGCCCTCAGCTCTATCACCACCATCCCCCAGAATCAACCTCTTCATCCAAATCATTATGTTCAATGCCAACATCAACTTCAGTATCAAATAATACACCACTGTATAGCTTATTTAGGATAGAACTTCAATTAATTGACAAACTTTTACACAAGCTTGAGTAGCCTCAACTCTCCTTATTTTAGGTCACATATCTAAAACAAATAGAGATAAAATAACTCTCCTGCAATCCAGTCATATTCCATATACCAACTCCATTGCTGGACCAAGGCACCTGTCACTGAGCAGCTCCTGGATGGAGCCCAAATTGAAGCAGAATGCAGAATTTTCCAAAAACCCATCCTAATAGTACTATTCAACTTTTCTTCGCTGGAGGAATATTACTATAATATGGGGAGCGGGGCTGTCCAGCAGACTCATAGGCTAATTCTTAAGTCTTATATCATATGCATATCAGTTGGTGCAAAGCAAAATGCAGCACCTGCATGTTTAGCAGGAATCCTCTAATATATCCTTAGAGGAAAACTATACAAATATCACAACAAAGACTAAAAACGTTAGATAACATCCTCTATGAAGTATTATAGGAAGATTATAGTGTTACCATTGGACATTTTAAAAAAAATACTATAAAGTACGTTAACTTCTATATAAACTCACTATTGAGTACCACAAACACACTATAAGTTCCTATAGGAATATTATAGTTATACCATAGGACATAAAAAATAAACAAAGTAGGATAAGCTCACTATAAATTTACTATTGAGCGCAATATGTCCCTATAGGAAAATGACGGGAATAATATAGGAATATCATAGTGAGACCATAGGAGATTCATAAATAAAATCCCATAAAGTATGATAAGGTCACTACAAACTCACTTGACACACACTTCAAGTCTCTGAAGGAATATTATAGGAATATTACACTCTTGTCCCTATAGGAATATTTTAGGAATATTATAGTAGATACACTCTTGTCCCTATAGGAATAATAAAGGAATATTATAATCATAGCACGCTACTCACCAGTCCACACAAAACCACCAGCGATAAGGTAGTAGTCATCCTGCGTCGCCTGCTGGAGTCACATGAACAGATATAGAGGCAAGGTAGCGCTATAAGGAGGCGAGCTGGGGAACAGGAATGCTCATTTTAATTCCAGTGGCAGGGATTTTATCAATGAGTCCGTGGTGCGTCTCCCATCACGCGTCTGTCCGGGACCTCTGGACTGGAGTCAGATCAGATGCGTCGGTCCCCCCACCCCCCACCCCCCAATACACACACACCCACACACACACTCACACTCACTACAGCAGACCGTCCTGTCCGGAGTGCTGCTCA
>OMLI01061518.1:0-11906 GCA_900302605.1 Rondeletia loricata
CTCCACCCCACCAAGCCACTTCCTGCAGCACTCCCACTCCCAGTCATTGTATCACAGATGTAGTTCCACAATCCAAATATAACATTTCTTTAAAAAGACCATTAAGACTGCTTGCTGGGTGTCCGCTGGGTCTCTTTCATAAAAAAGAAACTACTGCAAGATGCCTTTTATTATTACATTATGAACTAGCTCATCTTGGCAGTCTGTGACAGTGTCTAAAGCAATTTCCTCCCCACGGCCAAGGCGGTACCATGAGATGCCCTGTGGCCATACAGACTGAACTGGATTGACTTGTTTTTCTTTTGACAGTAGAAGGAAGATTGTGGAGGCAACCTTCCTCCCAGTATTAGATGTTATAATACAGACACCTTGAAGCCTCTTCATGCAGTATATCATTCAGCCATTAGATTTGTTGCTGGAGAAAGGCTAAGCACTCATCACTGTGCTTTATCAGAAGGTGGGCTGGTCCTCTCTGTCCTTGCGAAGAGATCAACATTGGTTTATGTTTTTATATAAAGCACTTCTCAATAAGATGCCAAACTACATCTCATCTTTTATGGTATGAGAGTTAGGGCACATCAACATTGCAAGTTCCAAGGCTCTGAACTGGGCAAAACTGCTTCTAGATATAATGGAATGAGCTGCAGGGCACTTTGAAACTAGATTCATTGATTAGGATGGGTCAGTTCAGGGACCAAGTCAAGGATCTTGAAAAATTTGAATGCACATGTAATTAATTTCATCCATTGTTTACATGGACTAACCTTTATCGTCCTTTTAAATGTTCTAAATATTGTAATAATTTAATCAATGTGCACTTAGATTAATGTTTATCATTTAAATTGTGCTCTTTTATCTTTTGTATTGTATCAGGGCTGCATTGTAAATTAGATCTTGTGATTTCAACTGCACTTCCCTGAATAAATAAAGGTTAAATAATAATAATTTAAATTACCATATTACACACAGTGCAATTAGGAATTTGTTTCTTTACATATCTGTTTGAGACACATATGCACTTTTCATTAGGCTCTATGGAACGTGTGTCACAAACCATCTCTCCTCACTCACCGTATTAACCAGAAGAAATGTTGATGTCGCCTGCCAGCTGTAAAATGAATACCAAACATGACAGAAGTGTAGTCATGTGTCAAAGTGTGTTTGCAGTACAAAAACAAACACTGCTACAGTGCACTGCTCTCTGACTCAAGACAGTGAAGGGTCTGTACTAGGGGAATCATATGCAAATGTCATACAAATATGAAAGGTCTGTTCGTGTGCCGGTGGCAAACTAATGGCAGCCAGTTCATACAGCATCAGGTGTACCAGAACCTCACCTGCTGGTGGACCCTAATTTTCTGGCGGTCAGCATTAATTTCATGGCAATCGGAGTTCATTTTACGGTGGTCGGCTTTAATTTTGCACTGGTAATTTTGCTATTTTTTTACTAGTTAATACGATGCCTGAAGAGAGGCGCTTTGTGACCCACTTGGCATTCCACACAGCCCAGATCAGCGCCCCTACAGCAGGGAGATGGGGTTCAATGTCTTGCTTAAGGAGTCTTGAACACCGATGAACACATTGCAAGGATCAAACCCGTAAACCTCCAGTTAGAAGACAGTCTCTCTAACCACAACCCAACCCTGCCAGGGGAACCAGAGTGGACAGGACACACACAAAAAAAACAGGTGTAGAAGAAGGTGGAAGGAGAATTTTATGGGCGGTGCATGACAGAAAGCGAGAGGAAACAGAAGTGGACGAGGTGGACCTACTTTTTCGGCCTGTAGTCTGGGATGCTCCTGTCCAGGGAGATGCGGTCGCTGAGCTGGGCGTTGTAGCCGTACTCCTCGTACTTCCCCTCGGCGTCGCGACTGTCCTCCCCCAGAGTGGCAGCAGCTCCCCCCTGGCCAAGGCCTCCGGGTCCCTCCACCAGCCCCATGGGCTTAGCCAAGCCTGCCGAGAAAATCACACACCCACGCAGAGGCAACCACACAGACGTACATGGCCATGTGTGCAGGCGGACACACTCTCTCATACACACACACACACACACACACACGTACACACACACACACACAGACAGAAGACAGGTGAGAGGAGAGGCTATGCAGAGGGGCAGCTGATTGACATTCTTCGGCGGTGTGAAGAGATCGGTGTATGGCAGCTCTGAGACCCAGCGGGGATCATCCGTAGGGCATCATTACACTGTCTGTCAATGGAAGAGCTGCAAAACATCCACATGGACACGGATGTCAGCGAGCAGAAGCTGAGAGATGCAGTGGCTTGAAGGCAAACATTACATTTGAGACTTCTAAATTTATAGTTTACAGCTGGAGGTCTGAAATCTTTTTTTTTTTTGCTCTCCTTGAATGTATTTTGCTTAATGTACCCTGCCATCTTTAAACTATGAGGATCATGATGAAAATGAGTCTCTGACAATGGTGGCAGCTTTGGTGATTTTATTTATGCTTAATGTGTTTTAAAGTCATCACATTAATCAAATTGAAAATTAATCTTAGGTAGATGGTAGATGATTTTAGGGAGCATTATTGTAGTGAGAGTAGGTTGAGCCTATTGTAATGTGACTATGAAACAGGGAGGACGTTTATCGTCAGAGATATTCTCTTTTATTCTCTTGAGAATATTTGGTTAACTGGGTAAAAAGAAAAATGCTTCCTACCTACTTAGGTAACAAATACTACCAGAAAATGGGTTCTTTGGGTTTGCACCATAGCAAACCCTTTTTGGTGCTATGGCAAACCCTTTTGGAAAGGGCCCACCTCTTTGTGGGACAATAAGGAACCCTTTAAGACTGGGTCGACTGTATTAAAATATTAAAATATATCTGCCTGTTTTATATAGAGATAGTAGGATGGAGACTCAACAGTTTGCATTCAAGCAGGGTTTGAACCTAGACCATCAATGGCTAACCTGCTCCAGCAAAGATGCATGGAAAGCTTCACTGCCAAATGGTCATTAATTAATTTGGTCTTGTGGATTTAAGAGCCATGAAAGTGAAAACCACTGGTTCTATAGAGCCATTTGGTTCTACAAGAAATGACCAAATGCTACATAGAACCAAATAGTGTTTGTTCCAATGAAGGTCCTTTCAGCCCACAAAGAATCCCGGAAGGACCATCTTTTTTCTTCTACAATCTATCAACAAACACAGACAGACTGCCTATCTGTGTAAAATGACTCATCCCTGTGACTTAACAGACCATCACTTGGTTACTGTGACGTTGACATTTTCAAAAAGGGAAAAAGAAAAGTGGGGAGTGCTGTCAGAAATGAAATCTCGGCTGATAAAAGAAAATATCTTTCACTGATTCAGCCTTCAAATAAAGCTGAATTTCTGACGCAACATCAAAGAGTTTGTCTCAACAATAGTATGTTGTTGACTTGGCTCATATTGGTTTCTGATTGGCTTCTGGTTTCGCATTGTCTGCCGCTTCGCTGTGAGGGTCAGAACTTTTCTTGTTTGACCATTTAAAACTCCACCAGTTCTGTGAAACCGCAGGATAATGTTGGATAATTGCTATGCCTGACATGCTTCCATTGCGGCCTCCAAAGAAAAATCGAGCTGCCTCTGTTCTCCATAACAACAGATGGACACACAGACAGTAAGTAAACAGTGCATACCAATGAAGAGCTCAGCTCTCAGCTTCACCCCTCCAGGAACTGCAGAGTATTCACCATTTTTGGAAGGCCTCAAATCCTCGGGTGCTACTGGAGATTTGTAATTGGAGCTGAATGGTTGCAAACCGGCTTCTCCCACGAGAGGGATTTGGCACGCCCTGCACCAGCCAACGTGGTGGCATTTTGACAAGTATGGGTGGGGTTCATGTCACGGACAGCCATCTGGCATAGCAGCCCATGTCACACAATAACACAGATGCTCTCCAGAGCCGGAGACTGAAATCTGGAGTGCCACTCTGTCTCTGCATGAGTCTTGGAAGCAGTACAATCCCTGCCAGCTTAGTTTTCTGGTCGCCTTGTTATTTTGCTTCCCCTGCCTTCCACTTCCTCTGGCTGATTGAAGGAAATTCCATTAGCGGATGAGAGGCCGTGGATACTCTAAGAGCGAGCCCTGAAAATCTGATCTATCTGTCCGTCTGTCCGTCAGAGTGGAGATGAGCATTTTTTGTATTTCTGACTCGCTACTGAACTGCAGAAGTGTCAACTGGAAAGTTTTACAGATTTTGCAGGGGGCTTTTGTTATGGAGCTGCTGATGAAAAACTGTTTTGATAATGCCTGGGAGGACAATGTGTGGTAGTTATGTTGCTCTGCCTGGCACTGATTCATCTTTTCATGTTTTTTCTTCTAGAGCTTTTTTGCTTGGAGGAAATACAATGTAACAACTTAATAATGCACACAGCATAGCAGGAGCCCTTTATCTTTTGTGGTTTGTCTGTGATGGAAAAATGGAATACGCATAGATATGCCCCATTAATACAAAAACCCAAATGCTCTTTTTTTTATCAGGCATTGTTTTTCCCAAAAACTGATTGGCATAGAAAAGCACAAGTAAACACATTTCTTGAGAGGAAGGATCAGACTGTGTAGCTCCATGGGTAGGGCATGGCACTAATGCTGCAAGGATTAGGGGCTCTATTCCCACTGGGGCTGCACATGTTAAAAATGTATGTACCCATGATACGGTGAGGCACTTTGTAGAAAAGCATCCACCAAATGGACTGTTATGTTTTGGTCAAAAAAGACAACAATGACTAAAGGTTGATGGCGAAAGCCCAGTCTGCTTACTGTAGTGCTGCGACATCTGCTTCTTCCACTGTCAACACTCACTTCATTCCCTATCCAAAGCAGAGAACACACTATGGGGACGATGTAGAGTACAACAAAGAAGTGCGCCTCGTCAACTGGATGTGTATCATCGCGGCATCAGACATCAATCTGGATCGCGTTGTGTCCAAGTTTACATCTGTCTCTCTACGCTTGTCTCTCAGAATCCATTTGTCCAAATCCCTGTGACAGGATGCATTAAACCCATAACAGCAATAAATTATGGAGCAACCTTCAGGAAGTGTCTGATTTGGCCTATACAAGATAAAGTCTCAAACTCAGAGATGCCCCCATTTTTAGTGAATGATTTAAGAGCAAGAGTGGATTTATGCATGTCCAAAGTGATGCAGCGATGCTCTAAATATTGATGGTGGAGGAGGAGGGTTCAGCGATCTCCTCAAGAAGAGGGAAATAACTTGTTCTAGAGAGGTTTAAAGGCTTCAAAGGCCAAAACAAATCTATGAAATATTGAGAGCTGAGAGACGAGCTGCATAAAGTATAGATCTGCCACTGATTTAGAAGTAGACCCCATGATTATCTCTAAACCGTGGAAGGTTGGACCATGGAAGAGCTTGCATGACAATGCATGACGTACACCACTCCAACAGAGAGCTTCTGAGCATAAATAGCACAAATGGCAGAGGCAAGACATGCAATATACTAAAGATCATTTTTAGACCTCACAGCCCATCTGTTATCTACCATTATTATTCACTGGTTTTCCATATAAAAGCCAATCATTTTGTCTGGGTTTGAAAGCTTAGTCAGGTAGCTACATTATGTTGAAATATAACCCATTAAAGACCCCATCCATAATTTCAGCATGGCTCTGCCTGTCTATTGGCTTTGTCTACATAGTGATTTACTGGATTCAAGATAGATTTTTTGGCATCAATAGCACAGTTATTGTCTGAGCTACTGGCACGGTGACTGACAGTAAAAATGAGTCTGAAGTATATTTTGAAGATGTGAAAGGTGTATTTACTTTGTAATACTTGTAAACACTGAATAGAAAGGACCTAGAATATATTGTTAGTTATTATGGGTTAAGCACGTTTCAAAGCACTTATGTTCCATCTACATCTACAAGTGACATTCCTCAAGAAAATATGGAAACACAACCAAAGTGTAGATGATCAAATAAATTCTGTATAGTATCATTCATGATAAAGACCAGCAAATTGGCATATGCCCTACCTTCATAGGATGTCGTCATGTAATGTTAGTACTCAGATCATTGCGTGACTATAGGCCCTACACTGTGAGTAAGAGCAATGCGAGCTCCATCTGAAATTGCCATTATTGGCATTTCATTACGGGCTGGGGCTGAAGGCTGATTGTCAGGTGAGCCGGTGAATACATTATCGTGATTCTTCAAGGCTGAGCAGAATTTTTTTTGTCGACCACCGCATCATCTGCATATCATTATTTGCGTATACTTAATTTCATCAGGCTCCATCCATCCCTCTCTGTGCTGTGGTGTACCTGCAATCCCCACCGTTGCACACGGCGCAACATCATATACACACACAGTGATACGTATCATTAAAATACAGTCAGAGCATGAAGTATGTGTTAGTGGGGGAAGAGAGAGAGAGAGAGTGACATTTCTCATTCCTCATCAAGACTTCGCCCCTGCAGGCTTAGCATATAAACAACATTGGTTTCTTTGCCATAATTGGGTATTATAGATAAGAAGCATATCTGGTGCTGCAGCTGGGCCTCTGAGGCTGCCATCCCATCAAGCACCTATGAAACCCGGGAGGAGGCAAGGAGTGACATGCATGGCTGATGACAAGAGCCTCTGTCTGACCGTGACTTGTGGGACAACAGTGGAGCTGAGACAATAACACATCCAGGGCTGGTCAGAGACGCAAGCTGTATAAGTAACACATTCACTTGCTTATAGCAATGTCTATTTTTTGGGGGGTAAATATTATGTTTAGGGAATTTCTGCTGAGGGACAGAGAGAGAGAGGGAGAGAGAGAGAGAGAGAGGGAGAGAGAGGGGATGGCATGCAACACAGGTCATGAGTCTGATCCGAGCCTGATCCGTTACCCTGACCACTGTAAGAATGAGGGTTAGACTGATATATAGGTTTGCAAATATATCAGGCTGATATAGTCTTTTTATGAAATATCAGATATTGTCCAGTATTTTCTTTGCACATTTTATTTATGCGTTTATTTTTCCAATAATCTTTTCTGTAAATGAATTCTTCATTAAAATGTCATTTGTATGGGTTTCAATGAAGCATTTTACTGTCCCATGATGATCTAAATGCTGTTTCAGAGACTCTTCCACCCTGACAAGAATACAATTCAGAGTGAAACATTGAATACTTGTAACGACATGACATCAAAATTCAAGATATTGAATATGGGCACAAAATATTGGCTATCTACAGCGTCAATCCAAAAATATTGGCTTCAAAAACCCATATCAGTCAAACCCTAATAAGAACCATAGGCAATATATCTATTTCTATATAATAACAGCTGATCTCATTTGTGTATACTCTTCATTTCAACTATTCACAGGGCCTCTGCAGGTAAGCTGGTTCTAATGCACTACTTAAGGTCAAAACCCTGCTTCATAAGCTAGTCAACGACAAGCTTAAAACCCCCTCAGATGATTATCCAAAGATGGTGGCACCCACAGCAGAGGAACACTGCTGATAACCCTCTTGTCTGTCATTTCTGCACAGAATAGGCTGCTGATAAGGCTTGACTGTTGTTTTCAGGTGACCATCCATCAGAGAACCATAAAAGAAGAATTCTCAGACTTGTTTATGTCCTTCAAATCTAATTGGACCTAGCTGCAACTCCCCTGGCATGCCATTGGTAGGCGATAAACAACAGAGGGAATGGGCAATTACTTCATATCGCTGCCGGACATGGTAATAGTTATTGGCACGCTGGGTCCTCCTCCTACCATTGTCATTCCCAATGGCCATAGAATGCAATTTGTGGTCTGTGCACGATTTAGAAAAAGGGGCAGCGACCTGGGATATAAGTATATGATTAAGTATGCCATTAAACAGCTACAGACAAATCATGGAGGGATTGTGACAGCCAGCGAATGTTTCCAGTGTGCACTCCAGGGTACATATTGCTGTTGTCACAGAACAATCCTGTAACTGCAATTGATTTATTTTTATTTTTATTACCTGGAATTGGATAGAAAGAGATTGTGTTTGAATACATTTGAATTTGTCATGCTCATATTGAACCACTAATAAAAAATAAAAAAAGGATTTGTTGAATGAATTAATTCAAAAATTTAATTTAATTTCATTTAATCTATGAAATTGAATGCAATAGCTTGAAATCTAATGTGATTATTATAGAATTTAACGTTTAACTATAATTTAAATTTTGGTTTTCCCAATTCAAATTGAGTTTTCTTAATTCAGACTGAGCTGTCTGAGACACATGTGGGCACAAGGGACTGGAAGCCTCCTCCAAGACTGACAAATGTGGCTCCGCCCCGCTATTCACTTAGCCAACCACAAGCCATGTGGCACTGTGCCTTGTTCATCTCCTCAGCCAATGATCAAGTCTCCCCACAATCAGTTTGCCACCTTGCAGACAGCTATTATTGTTTAAAAGCAGCGTATTGCAGCCCGGCAGGACTATAGGTGTTTGACATATCATCATGTTAGGATATTAGCAGTGGTTGGGTAGAATATCACTGAAGTATTTTCCCTCACCACTGTGAGGGAAACAAAACAGATTGTTTTGTGTGTGCAAGAAATCATGTAAAGTATCACTTTTTTCAAACATTTAGCTGCCCAGCAAGCTAGTTAGCCATTAACCACTACCAAGCCAGCAGCTACAGCTCACTAGGCCACATGTTCAGACAACAGTCAAGTTTAGCTTGATTGATCAAGTTGATATCACTAACATAGAATAAATTACACAATTTGAAACTCTTTTCCTTGTGGTTGGCTACGTGAAGAATGGGACGGGCTCTTCTCAGGGAATAAAAGTCCCGGATGTGTCTCAGGAAACTGAATTTGAATTGGGAAGGCTGAATTTAAATGTATAGTTAAAATTAAATTAAATAGTAATCACATTACATTTCAAGCCATTGCATTCAATTTCAAACTGTACCTTAAAAAGTTTTGAATTATCTTATTCGACAACGTATTATTATGATTATTATGATTATTATTATTAATTCAAACATTTCATATGTGCATGACAAATGCAAATTTATGCAATTCATATACAATCTCTGCTCGCACTAATCTCTTTCCACATAATTGAAGGTTTACGTGGACTGAATGAGTTTCATGACCCTTGAACCTGTTAAAACCCCATTGTGTAATATCCTAAATACCGGTACATGGCTTAATGAGAAGATGAGCATTTTTTTCTTCCTTCCTAAAAACGCAGATATGTGTTTTTTGTTCGACAACAGTGACATGGGGTTGATTGGCTCAGGTGCACAGTCACTCACACAGGGAACAATAAAGCTGTCAATAATGCCTGCTGGCTGGATGCCAGATGCAAAGCATGACTCAAAGTGAAAGAGTGACCCTCTTTCATATACAAATGGATGCCAAAGCTCAGGCATAATAACGAGATCATACAGAGACGATCCAAAGTGACAGTGTTTCGGGGCCATGCAGCTGTGAACTGCCCTTGTCTCAAACAGACAAACTGGGCACCAGGCCACTTTTACTAGATGATTGTAACATCACAAGCTGTTGTCAGACTAAAACCTATCTACAAAAAGCACACTTTTCAAGAACGAAACAAGAATGCTTATTTTCTGTATCTCTATTTTCTGTGGGTTCTGAAATTTTGCAATAGTGTTTTAACAGGTTTCACAGGGCCAAATTGCAGTTAAAGCTACACTGTGCCCTTATCGAGATTGCATCGCCCCACTTTTGTTCCAAAATAGAGTATAGGCTGGAAAGAGAGTTTTGAAAGGCAGAAATCTCAACACCTGGAGAAGAAATCGTTGAGTCACTGGTAATGATCAACAACCCTGTCAAACCCCCAGCAGATATATTATGGTCATTTTGTGCTATGGGGCAGTAAAAACCTCACTTATTTCCCCTTTACATGTGTTTTCCACAGCAACAGTGCAATACTCTTGAATGCATTCTCACAAAAACACCACTGACTCCATCTTGAGGTAAGCCACCAAGGCACTGTGTGAGAAACATTCACATGCTTGTGATCCCATTTACTCCATGACATCCTCTGAGCGAGCAGCGAGCGGCCCATAAAAATACATCTAAATTGTTTTTTTCCCATGACAACAGTGATCTGCTGACAGTACAGAGACATGCTGGAGTCAACGAGACTCAACTTGTTTGTATCACCCATGGATTATTATCTTCTGTTAAATAGATTTTTTATTCAAAGATCAGCATCAGGTGAAATGTTTTGGCATGGACTGACTTGCAAAAAAGACAGTCATTGGAGCCCCAAACCTAAAAGCACTCAGGAACTCACAGAGGGAAAAGTGATAGCTTTTCAGTCATGAGAAATATCCTTCTTGGTAGAAAAGCAGCTGTGAAAATACATGTACAAGCAAGTACTTACTTAAATATGTAACTGCACTGTGGCATTGTAAATACTGATGTAAAATAGATCTATATTTTGTTATGATGGGTTGATGAAATTTGAAAAAAAGCTTATTTCCAATATGCAACTCGCACTCTTCAAGAATCTGTGTGAATATAGCCAAATAAGTGACAGACTGTATCTTTAAAAACAGGATTGGATGTGTGGATCTCCCATGGGAGAATTAGACCCTGAGTCAGATGGAGTCATGTGTAACCTGGTTTAAAGGATGCTGCTCTGCCGAGGACAGCAAATCTGTCCCAGTAGGTTTCAGACTAATGGCCATGTAATTAAATATAAGTCTGTCCTTCTGTTATAGAGCCATCTCCTTCAAAACTCAGACAGCTTGTTAAATCTGATACGTTTCACCAATGCCATCTCCAATGAAACGGCAAGAGCTGGTGAGAAACAGGCTAAGTGGGACTCTATACAGAACTATGGACATGAGTTACGCTTTCAACATGAGTTTAGTTTACAGCAAGTAAACTATGGGATATGGATGTTAAAGTCTGACAGGCTGTTAAAGTAAGGTAAGCTGTTAAAGTCTATCAACCCATAGCCATGACTCTAATGCACTACATTGCACTATAACGCAAAACTCTGCCTCATAAGCTTGTTAACAAGCAGGGTTTCCACCATAGCGCTTTAGAACCAGTAGACCTTTACTGACCTTTGACATTAACTTCATGTGTAACATCACTTCATTGCTTTTCCAAAGAAATGGCAAGAGCTGGTGACAAACAGGCTTATAGAACAGAATATGAGCGGTTTCCAGTGCACTTTGATTGCCTAATACTTACTATGATGTATAGTGTGAATTTAGGCTCATTGGGATTTATGTCAGCCTAAAAAGGAGGCTAAACTCTCTTCTGCAAATAAAAAGGCTGATTCCATCCCTGTTATTTAGCTAGTTACATGAGGATTGAGTGTTTTAAGGGAAAAAAAACATATATAATTTATAATGGTGGTTGTTTGCATTTATGATAATCACCGACTGCGGGTCACAGTTCACCTACCTTTTCATTCGCCACTGAATCACTGGATGTACCACTGTTAAAGCCTATCAACCTAATAGCCTACCGTTCAGCTGGTTGTACACCACATCCTCCAGCCTCTCCAGCCTCTGGAGAATAGACTGCCTGTCCACCAAGTTGGAAACTTTGCCATTTCTGGCGCGCAGTCTCTGGTCCGAAATCCGCCCGATCTGGATGAGCTCCTCGGATCGGTCCTGGATCCGGCAGTAGACCGAGAACAGGATAATGCCCACAAAAACTAAAATGTTGACGGTCAGCAAAGTTTTGATTTTGCGTGCCACAGCCATGAAAGAGAAGATGATCTGGCCGACGCAGTCAAGCCAAGTAGCTGTCCATGTGGGGAGGACGCTCTTCCTCTGGTGTGTGTGTGCGGGGTGAGCTTCTCCTCTTCAGCACCACGGACAGCTCAGGAGGCTGCAGCTCCCTCCATCGTCACATGGAAGTTCAAGGTGGGAGAGGATGCTCTGCTCCCTCCCTCCCCCCCTC
>OMLI01061529.1:0-18981 GCA_900302605.1 Rondeletia loricata
CCACTAGTAATCACATAGCAACCACATAGTAACACCCTAGCAACCACTGTTAATCACATAGCAACCACCTAAAAACACCCTTGCAACCAGTAGTAATCACCTAGCAACCACATAGTAACACCCGACAAAACACTAGTAATCACCTAGCAACCTCCCAGTAACACCCTAGCAACCACTATTAACAGCCAGCAACAACCCAGTAACACAATAGCAACTGCTAGTAATCACCAAGTGAACACCTAGTAACAACATAGTAACCACCTAGTAACACCCTAGCAACCACAAGTAATCACCTATCAATCACTTAGTAACACCCTAGAAACCACTAGTAATCACCTAGCAACCACCTATTAACACCCTAGTAATAACCTTGCAACCATCTAGAAAATCCTAGCAACCACTTGTAATAACTTAGCAACTACCTAGTGAAACACTTGCAACCACTGGTAAACACCTAGCAACCACTGGTAATCACCTCACAACAACCTAGTAATCACCCTAGCAACCACCAAGTAAGTAAGTTGAATACTGTTGTAGTACTGTTCTTTGAATGCGCTTATTATGTTATACAGTATGGCCCTGATTCACTAAGGGGTTGCATATATAGCATCTGCTATACCTAAAAAATTACCAAATTAGATTGCCATGCTATTTTCTAACCATATGAAGTGAGTGGAGTGCGTGGCTAATAGTGCTGGATTTAAACCTGTGGTGGTCATGCATACGTGAATCTAAAAAAAATGTGTGCCTATGATAATGAGGTCAGGCTTAAGTCAATAATATTTTAGAATATTGGATACTCAAAATTATTGCAGCAGAAAATAAGATCTTTTGAAAGGTTTGTTTGGCTATTCGGATTGGCTGCTATCATTAATGCAAGACATTATTGCCAGTAAGTCATGCAATAAAAGTGGGGGGTATTCCATCCAAGGATATCTCTCTTCCAACTTTATGAAGCTGAAATCATTTGGCCATACTGTCTATGGTGGCATGCAATGTCCCCTACTTCTTTAGTTTCAGTTTTTTATCTCCTTTGTCAATACAGACAGCAAACATATCTCTATAAATATTTGCATTAGGCTACTCACTCATCATCAATCATTTTCCTGCAATCTGATATTCAGCTCATGTGGCCAACTTGAAAAGCACAATGGCAATATGCTTTCTGTTGGAAATAGGTGCAGACAGAAATAGGTGCAGACAGAAGTAACAAGTAGTAACAAGCTGTTCCAGAATAATTATCATAACACACGAGTCGACACATGTTAGTCATTTATTGCATTATCTCTGTTTTGCTTCTGCAGATCAGGGCCTGATGAGACATGAAACAATCAGGAGAAGCCGGAGCAGAGAGTGTTGCCAGTGAATGTCAACATAATTTTGTCTGAATCAATGGACCCTTGCTATTGTTGAATGACATTAAATCGGAAACTGACATACCTTAACGGATTAGTCTAAAAGAGCGTGCTTGCAATTTGTGATTGAGCGGGGCTATTCAGGTGAGCAGTGTTCTTTTGGGGGTCACGCTTGTGCCACATCTTGATTTAGATAAAGTTTGTAGTGAATAAGATGGAAATTCAGCACTATTATCTTCCACAACTGATGAAAAGGTGCCCATTTTGCCCATACAAAGCAGTCTTAGTAATTCAAGGCCTTTGTATATCTTATGGTACTGTGTAACAGTGCTATACTGTAGATTTCTAATGTTACTCTCACAGCATTTGTATCCACCAGCCTTTACTCACCATCCTGGAGCTCTCTATCCCCCCACCACTGTAAGCTGTCGCCAGGGTGGAGGAGCACTTCTCCAGGTAATCTGGCTTGCTTCCACCCTGGGTGCTGCTGCTGATAGAGATAGTGTAGATACTGTTGGTGTAGCCATCACAGGAGCAATGGTCGCCTCTGCGCCCTCCATTCCCTGATGCCCAGACAAAAACAGAGCCCCTCCCATGCCTGCCCTGAGATTAATAGGGAAAGCAGACAGGAGGGGTTTATTAATGATATTTACATACTGATATGGAGATAAAGATAAGCCCTTGAAGTAAATATACAGCCGCAGGTGAGACAATCAGTAACAAACATATTCACGGATATCATGCACACACTCACTCACACTCAACAAACACAAACACACAAACATACACTTTATCTCTCATACTTTCAATCCCTCTAACACATACATACACAAATGCTTTGATTCTTTCTTTCTCACATGCACACAAAATCTTCCGCTTTCTCTCTCTCACTCTTTCCCTCACTGTTTGAATGCCGTTCTGTAAAGCAAGACGAGCCAGAGGCCCAGGTCCCTCCAAAGTGGCCCCATCATCCTCGGGCCCCCAGCTAGCTAAATAGATATCAATATGCTGTGGTCTGAAGCTCAGCGACTGGGCCTCCACCATGTCTGTCACATCTCCATCCAGCATACGGATGCCTACAGATACAGGGGGAGACAGAAATATAATAACCTTTGTATCCATCATATACATTACACACCTCTGACCTCCAGGAGCCCTTCAGCCTGAGAGCTTCATGCCGCCACACGGACTCACCGCCTATCCTGGCATGGAAAGAGACTCCGACTGTGCACTGAGAGTTATTTGCAGCTGCAGCAACCATCCCTGCACATCCAGTCCCATGGCTTCCAAGAAAGGAGGAGAAGAACAGAACATGAGGTTAGATGCATATGCATGAGGAGAAGACAGGCTATTTGCGTTACATCAAACTAGTGAGAAGGCAGAATTCAGACTGGTGCATGATATGCATATTCATATATGCATGGAATTACATAAAATGGAAAGGAAAAGCATGCATTAATTAAAGTTACTATATAAAATGCTGACAGGGTAAGGGATACTGCAAAACAGGTGCAAAGGGCAATCAGTGTTCTAGAAATAAGAAGTACTGACTAGTTAGCATTATTGGACTCATACGGAGAAGGGTCTTGGTCTTTTCCATTCACATCATAGCTGGCGAGAGGGTCCTGAAACAGACGGGCAGTCAGTAACAGCACATAAAGAAAATGACAGTGGCCATCTATTTCTATTTCATCAGACAAATCGCAGCAAGCGTTATTCACCAGTAAAATGGATGAGACATTTAATGTCCATTCTAATTCTCTTAGCCGACCTTTCCAAACCTCTGGCCCAAAAGCTCTGCCTGCAATCTGTCTCCGCTACGCACTCTTATACTGAGAGCTCTGCCAAATTGCTTATGATTAATGTCCCCTTCCCGAGGACAGCGTCCCATCCCAGGGCACTTACATAATTTGGCTTGAGATCCGGATGCTCTCTCTCAATGCCATCATCTAGGACAGACACCACCACACCCTTCCCAGTGTACCCCCTCCTCCAGGCCCCCTCAATGTTCATGTGAGACTGGCAGCCTTTGGAGTCATCACTGCAGTGCTGTGGAGCAAATAGAGGAACATCAAGTTACCCCTTGGGAATAAATAATAAATCAGGCTCTATTTTGGGCTCTGTCTGTCTGGGTTTATGTTTCTGTGTTTTTGACTTGAATTTAGCAAAGAAAAGAAATCGGACTCACAATGTACCATAGGCTGTTCCACTGTGGGTCATTGAAGTACAGTGCCTGGGTGTGGTTGGACTGACGATGGGTGGTGGGAGTGTGTTTGGTCTTGATGTCAATGGAGTAGATGTGACTGGCTCTGGAGTTTCTCTTTGCTCTTCTCAGGACCACCTGCTGCTGGAGCCATTCCACCTCAAGAGCAACACACAGGGTACTTATACAGATATACAGACATTTATATGGTGTGTTGGGCAGGTGGGCTTGCATGTTGGCTGATTTAGTCACGGACGTTTGAATTTAGTTCATAAAACAATATTTTCTTCGGGGATTTTTTTCTGGCGGTGACAGAGAGGAATGGTGCATTCACGTTAGCCAGACTAACTATCATAACTTTTTTAAAGCAAGCCAAATCCACATCATCCTTTTCACGATGCCCATCATGCTCATCGTTTGTCTTCTGGGTTTGATTTTCCGACCAAATAGAGCGTGAATGTAATGCTGTTTGGCAGGTGACTTTGAGTCCTAGATGTCGGAGCTTCCCACCAGCAAATGAACTAAATTACGACGCAACGATAAAGTAACTTTGACAAAAAGTTGCAAGTAGATTTTCGTACCGTACTGAAATGAATGGAAAGGAATGGCTGCCTGAAAGGTAGGAAAAAGGCATTCAAACATCTAAACAAGTATAGTATGCTTTGGAAAATGGTCGGTAGTAATGTAAAGTATACGTGAATTGTAGTAAATGGGCTAAAACATGCAAAAACTTTCAACCTTTAAATGCAACGGGTGAATAATGGGCATTGTGTCTTGTACATTTGTGTGTGTGTGCATGTGTAGTGTCAGGGGGTGAGGGTGTGTGGGTGTGTTTGTGTGTGCGGGAGGGGTCAGTGCATGTATGTGTGTGTGCTTATGTGTTTGTATTTGGGGAAGTGGGGGGTTGTACTAGCTGTCATGCAGCTGATTAATAATCTATGAGAGTCTTCCAATACACCTCCAGTTGTATCTCATTACCGTACCTTGGTCTCCTTGGCGATGTGGACAGTAACCTCTTTGTTGGACACAGTGGACCGTTTCACCGTCCCGCTGTGGCGAAAACTATAATAGTTCTTCAGGTCTCCAATCTGACAAAACAAATGTGAAATCCTCTAAAATTCCTGTTTTCAATTGAAGGTGTGCTGCTCATGCCACTCTGTCACTGTACTAAATAGCTGTTAAATTATTAAGCTAGCGTTGGTATCTTTCATTAAGGAGGCTACCTTACACCTGTGATAGTTTTTCAGGCAAGGGCAACCTGAGCCACAAGACTCCAGTCAGACTGCTGGTGCTCTGCGCGCGCGCGCGTGCGTGTGTGTGTGTGTGTGTGTGTGTGTGTGTGTGTGTGTGTGTGTGTGTGTGTGTGTGTGTGTGTGTGCGTGTACCATAATGCCATGACGTCAGCAAGACTTCAGCAAGATTCTATAGCACATTTCAGAGAAGCACTAACTAGTTCATGCTCAATAAAAAGGGTCATAGGTTGATGGTTTGCAGTGAATGACAATAATAAATTATGGTCACATACTAATGTATTCCCAGATGGCTTTGATGTTGAATTTAAAGTTGCCCTTTGATTTTTGACCTCAGCACTAAATCAAGTAGCCTTTTCAAATGCAAAGGGTCTTTTTGTTCTGTATCACTCTCAATGAAACCAGGACCCAAGACCTCTTACTTTCATTACAGCACCTATCCTAAGGCAGAATTACAGTATTACAAGTATTACATTCGATGGGCCTGGGCTCTACAAATCACTAGCTCTGTATTATTATTTTATTGGTTTTACTGATTGTTTTTATTTTGACCCTTGTCACTTTTCCACTTATGTAGGTCCATTAACTAGCCTTGTCTGATTGATTTATGTATTTATTGCTGTCATTGGTAATGGGTATATGTATATGTGTACAGATACATTCATACCAACCTTGATTGAAATGGCAATGAACTATTGAATCTTGAATCTACAAGGTCAACTACTTGGCTAATATCATATGGTCAGGCTGGGGTGGAGCAAATTAAGGTAAGAGGTGAGAGAACATATGTGATATTTGGCCTGGACAGGCCTTGAATCATCCTTTCACACTGACTAACATCCAGACAGGCTTGTAGTGTAGATGGCGAGCTACTGACTTGTGATATAAAAAGTGCTCAGGAGGCCACAGAGGAAGTACGATTCCATAATATCAGTGTTGGGGAGTAGTTTCACTACATGGAATGAAACTAGCAGTTTAACTACATTTTGCAATAGCTGAGTGGTACTTAAACTAAACTCAAATTTGGATAGTGTTTTAGAATTCTCCTACTTTTTGTCATTTTGAGGCAGAGTTAACTGTAACTACCAACTATTTTTGTCTATTAAATATTAGCATATATTAGCAAATATTAGCAAGTTAGACGATAAGACCCTTTTATTTATTTATTTTAAGTTTACCTACAACAGAAAGTTAATTTTCCTTCCTATTTGTTTTCTGTGAAGAACCCAAATACATGTTTGCTTTGGGTTTACTATCTCTGGCAGATACAGAAGGTGTCTGAGTGAAAATGTAGGAAAGACAGACTTTACATACAATAGAGAGTTAACATTCCTTGCACTTCTTCATGAGACAAATTTAGATTGGGTTATTTGGTTTCTGGCAGGCAGTTGGCAGACTGGGCATTATAAACACAGTGAACATTCCTTGCACTTTATTTCAAATAAAATACAATTTGTTACCATCCTAATCAGTGGTATTTTTTGCAGTCATGTGATTTTGTAGGCTATTATATGACATTGCAGTGAAGTAACTTGTAAAACTATACTTTCAAACCACACTAATAATATAGCAAGAGACGGTGAAAGGGACTGAGAGATGATCAAACATGTGACAGAAAATGAGATCAGGAGTGCAAATGCTTATATCCCTAGAGGTTTATCTGGGGTTTCTTTATTGTGTATCATCACACTTACCTGGCCCATATTTGTAAATCCATACTTCTCTGCTGTCCTGTTGACAGACTCTTGGTCCCCGGTTATTCTCATCGCCCAGTCGTTGGTGTATATCGTTGCATGACAAAACTGGAATAGAGTACCCATCCACAGCGCGTAAAAGCGCACCATTACTGCTGAGTTGGATAAGGTTCCTCTTAAACCCAAATGTTTCATACGTTTTTCCTGGAGTTTGTCCTTCTTTTTCAGTTATTTCTCGTAGCGGGGCATTTTCCACGCACACAGAAAAGTCCACTCTTACAAAGATTAGGGCTTTACCACATGCTCTGCAGAAACAGTATTTGCCGGGTGAAGCTGTCAAGACTCGCCTTCATTGGGAACGAGTATATCAAATTACTACTTCAATATGGGTCCCAGGGCTCAGCTGTAGTCTCCTTTATAAGGATCCGACCTGTTGTGCTGCAGCCAATAATGTCCTTTTATTTGTGGTGGCTTAAGTAATAATCCACAGTACTGTTGCAATTGACCTTGACACCAGTTGGGACTATGTGGTAGACCTTTTTGTACACATTTTCCTTGACCACAAAAATAAATAAAAAATAAAAAATAATAATCCTATAATTGTTTTTTAGAAGGGTATGTAGACATCACAACAATTCAATAATAAATACGCAATACCCCAAAACTACCTGTAGAATATTATAGTAATAGGCCTACAATATAGGAGATTAAAAAAATACCATGAAGTACAATAAGGTCACTATATACCCACTAGCCTATAGGCCTATCTACCACAGACACACAATAAATTCCTAGAAATTGTCATTTTTATTAGGCTTCCATTAATTAGGCCTACTATTCATCTTTCAAACTGACAACGTGAGAAACTAATATATGGCAAATGCTCACAGAGATATCGATGCTGCCTGTATTGACAAAGAAGGAAAAGCAGGATGATGAGGACCTGACGAGGAATTATATAGCCAGATGGCTACCAAAGTGTGTGACGTACGGCCTGCAGGCAGAAGGTGTATCCGCCTCACTGAAAAGAACAAGTGATCCTATAGGCTAATAAAATTGAGAAGGATGCTATGCAAATATCACAGCAAAAATATAAGTCTCCTTAGGAATATTAGAGTGATACCATAGGAGATAATAAATACAAAAAAACTCACTACTGACCACAGACACTATTTGTCCCTGCAAGAACATTACAGTGCTTTTTCGTTGAACATTTTAATAATTTGAATGTATAACAGTAAATTGATCACAATCTGGCAATGAAAAACGTGTAAACGAGAGGTATAGGAAGTTGCTCAGTGCATTTAATTAGCAAAAATCTGTACTAAATTACTATACTAATTAAAAGTAACTAAAAGATAAAAAGTCACAATGGTGATGCTGGTGGATGTATTTTTTGAAAATCCCATTCATATTTTCCATAGGGATTTTGGAATAGACACTAAATTGCGGACATGCTAAACTATGGCATACAAAATAACGCAAAATGGTTACTTCAGCTTACAGCCTCTTCAGTGGCGGCTGGTCAATAAAGGGTGCCACCCTACCTAAGCTTGCACTGAGGAAATAAAGTTATTTTAGAATAATTTTAAATAATATTAATTCAATATTTTATGGCTCTAGATTGTACATTATCTGTATAATAAAACATTTTTATTTTAAAGTTTCTAGATTTTTTCCAAACAGTCTCTACTTTGCTACAATACCCTTTCGTTGAACCAAATACGATCCGCCAAGCGACCAATTCCGCCTCCCTTCATTTTCTGAGAAGGTAGCACTTCACTGCACGCCACGCAGTGAAAGGGATAGGACAAACGTTTAAATTCAGAACCATGCAAAAACCAATCCATTTGGCCAAATAAGATTACGTTGATTGCACAATGCTTCTACTTCTGCGTCTCCTCCGATACACGTGGAATCACCAGCTGTGTTTTAACGCACACAGAGGTTCACGCTATCTCCCCCTGCCAACCGCTAGATGGCAACATTGAGCAAAAGATTACCCGATGGAATCACTCTGTCGGAGTGAAAACGACAGTTAGTAGCAAACTAACTGGATGGCTACAGAGGTGAGTTGTAGGGACAGTTGAAACATCACATCTGGCAACGGCTTCCTGGTACCACTCGTTAGCATTGAGGCTAGCACTTTTCAATGGAAACATGAAGAAGCACCCAGTCGTAGTGAGAGCCATGATGTTTTTTAAAGATATCACAGCAAACCGAAATGACCTACGTATGTCCTCCAGTTAAATGTGTCACCAGTCACGTCCGCGCACAGCTAATGTTGATCAGGTAAGAATCTTAACGTTACCTATCATATCGATGAGATACCTGTCTACTTACCTAGTTGTTGCTGCTGCAGTTTCTGCTGTGTCAAGGTAAAGTGGAACAGTTTGTCTAGGACAAGTTGCCGTGGAAACGAAGTTGGGCAGGATGACTACAGCTTCCTGACAACAAAGTGGAAGCCCGGATGTGCCGCCATGCTAACTTTCTCAGTGTATTCTGGGATACAATGTTTTGGCATTTTGTGGCACCCCCTATGGGTTGATTTTCAAATGCTGCCACACAGATGCTTCATGTACCCTTCTCAATACGAGTACCATGTTTTGTGATGATTGGACAAACGGTTGATGAGTTTTGGCAAATTTTGTGTTAGGCCACGCCCTCAAGTTCGTTGGTCAATTGTGGCCATATTGTTTATCCGATTGAGCCTGTTTGTACAACATTGGTGTATTAAGGCCCCTTTGGATGTGTACCAAATTTAGTGTTGATATGTCAGCCTGGTCTCCTGAAATTTCGGCAAATAAGCATGAAGTCTTAAAATGCAAATACAAGCTCTGTGCACGAAAAGTTAGAGAATTACGTGTTCCCAGCACAAAAGGGTTAGGCCTACGTGAAGGAGGCATGACTATAAACAGGAAGTACTCTCACATTGACGTAGCGCAGTGGAAAACAAGGGCATTGTGGTCGGGGTGGTGGATGGGTGTATGCATTTGCTTTCAATGCTGGTGATCTGGGTTCAATTCCCAGCTTGTACAAAGAATATTTCTTGTTTTTCTTATTTAAGCATGACCAAAGCCTTTCCCTAACCTAACCAAGTTCTTTCAGTTGCCTACCAATAACCTTAACCCAAACCTTAACCAAAGTTGTTTTAGTTGCCTAAACTTAACCGTTAGACAACCTTTAGGTGAAAATGGTGTGTCCAATTCGTGTTATTGTCACAGAATCCAATTTGTGGTGGAGGAATGTAATCTTCACATAATGTCCACAGCACGTAATCTGTGTTTCAGACTTTGTGCACATTTCAAGACATTTTATGAGATCACTTTGGATAGGTCAAAAAATTTAAAAGACTTATAGAAAAAAAGTTTGTCAAAAAATTTGACTTCTAATATTGCTGACTTTTTGTTGGTCCTTGAGACAAATTTGGATAGTTTTGTGTCAATGGGACTTACGGCGTAGGCGTTATGGCCTTTCAAAGTTTTAAAATTTGGACTATAGCGCCTCTGCCAATTTTCATGTCTCTATCATGTACAATCTCACAGTAATTTGAGAAACAGCAGAAGAAGAAGAAGAAGAAACCAGCACAAAAACAAAAGGGTTTCAACCCTATGGCCTTGAACCGCTAAAAGTGTTTCAGTATCTAACAAAATGTCAGAATATGTTGGTGTTTAAAGGCATATTCAATTTCAACTATGTCCTTGGAATTGTAAATGATAAAGGACAGGTTCATGATGCAATATGCACACAGTCTTTATCGTCTACTCTACGCTATGGAATAGAAAACAAACTGGTTGAAAGCTGAAGAAAAGAAAAAGTACCTCTCGGCAAAGCAGTCACAGGACTTTGAAGTTATCTACCGTGTCCTCAGAGAGACTGACTTTGATGTTCAAAACATTCCTCTCAAACAGTGACGAATTCCCCTGAAAATAATTGTCAAACTGTGTTTCTGAGCACCTTGACTGCCCTGCGGGTAGCTCAGGCATGAACTTACTGTTTAATAAACTGTCATTGTACACTGTTGCAGTTGTCGGGTTTTGCCGCATTCCCAGGGTATGATGACTGAAGTTCACATTTTGAAGTTCTGAATATTCTAGTCCTTAGTTTGGATTTAAGAATTGTGTTGATTTGTAAACAGAGTCAGATCTGCTACTTGTTTACTGTGCGTTTGAGTGCACCTGTGTGCATGATAGGAGTGACTGAAACTACTAAGCAGGGCTCGTGGGGCTCTGCATGGCCTGAACAGTGCAATATCGCAGCCTATTGACAAATTCAACACACCTGTAAATGTAACTACTATAACTAGCCAAGTCAGGGAATTCCATTTGAATGGAGTGTTATTGCTTTTCACGTTGTGCTATGAATATCTAAACGTATTTCCCTCTTGAGCTGAGAACAGTGGTGTCGCAGGTCTATATCCTTCCCTGCCCAGCCAGGATGTATTTACATTACCTGCCACAGACACTGCTGCAGTGTGTGTGGGTGTGTGTGTGCGTGTGTGTGTGTGTGTGGGTGCCTTTTTAATCAAAATCCCCAGGTCCACATTCAATCCATATTTTTCTCTCATCTGGTCACTAATGAGGCTCCTATCTCTGTTCAAAGAAAACAATTTTTTCAAGTGTCATTGCAAAGTTGGGGTTTGTTTATCAGTATCATTATTAAGTCACTGAGGAAAGACACAGCTTATCTTGCATCATTCATTGCATTAGTCTTGAAATAATAATTTGCGCTGCTGGTTTTCTGGGCTGGTGTCTCTATACACACTACATACACACTCTAGCACCTCTGACTTCTCTGTCTGATTGGCTGTGAAATTACCTCTTTTGTTGTAATGTGGTAAAGTGAAACATGATATCTCTATAGCAGCATAAGCTCAATGACTCATGCAGTATTAGCTGTGCTGTTTCCTCTCAGCATGCAGGGGCAGTTGTAGTTGTTTTCACATGCCCATTATGCATGCTTGTTGACGCCTCAAGACGTAGTTATTTTTTCTCCTTCATTTTCTGTGGAGCCTGTTCGTGATGTTGCATTGAATTGCGTGAGTCAACTTTGACCCTTGATGTTTCTTTGAAGAAGCTTAAAAATAGTCTTGGTCTCCCTCTGCAGCCCTCCATGTTCCCTAGCCACTCTCTAGCCCTGCAATGACCAGTCTGGACCAGAGCCACACACACACACACACACACACACACACACACACACACACACACACACACACACACACACACACACACACACACTCTTTCTCTTTACGGATTCAAAGCCAGTCTTCTCTGGCTCCTTTGTTCCTCACTCCAGGCTGGGCTCAGATCCTCTCTGCTCTCTGTAAACCCGCTCCGCTCCGTCATTAGGATTACAGGCTGTGCTGTAGCAGACTAATGACTGACAACTCTACACTCCTCGCAGCATAGCACGGCACACACACACAGAGCTAGGAGGGAATATGTGCCTGGTTGTGTGGGAGAGGAACAACTGCGGGGGAGATAATGCATTGTATTGGTCTGAGAACAATATGTTAGCTGTGTGATTGTGTGTGTGAAGTGTAAATGTGTGGTTCCATTTGTGATTGTGTGTGCTTACACAAATGTGTATGCAGCGGTGTTTGCGTGTGCTTATTTTGAAGCTGTGGTACTTGCACAGCAACATCTTTTCAACTTATACACCTCACTGGAGCACAGCAGGATGCAGAGTTTAGTTGGTGAACTGAATTAGACAGGTTGATGCAAGATGTGTGTGTGTGTGTGTGTGTGTGTGTCTCCTGTGTACATATGCGTGCTTGTATACCCATGTCTTGAGCGCCCAACAAGAAAACGTAGCAGTTACAGCCCCCCTAAATGTTCAGCCAAGTACACTGTGTATCGACACTCAGGGGCATGTTGATGAAACCTGTTCAAAGTGCTCACCCTGGAACATTTGGGAGTGTGGGCTTCTGCCTCATGAGACTGCCCGAAACATCAGTTCTCTGCAACAGCTCTAATAAATGTTCCAAACAAAGGCAAAATAGATTCTGCTTCCTTCTGCTTTGGAAACTGCCACTAATTGAACAAATGCAAACAAGCAGGCAAACAAACTGAAGGCTAACGCTTTCCAAACTTTAGAACAAATTAGGCCAGAATCTCATACAACCTCAGATCCTCATAGAAGCAGCGTATGTGTGTCATGAATTACTAAATAGTAATATGTGGGGCTTCTCACAGCCATCAAACAGCTGAGGCTTAATTTCCTGAGACTTGCCCTGGAGTGTCCAGGAAAGTGGGCTGTCTGAGCCGCCATCTGAGGACTATGATGCTCTGCTTCCCTTCCTTGCATTGGGTCACGTTATCTTAGAAACGCAAAACACGTTTGGTCTGTATTGCTAGAGGTCAACAGGCATTTTGCCTATTACTGTTCCTGCTTGCCTACAATCACATTGACTGACCATTCACTTTATAATCATGGCTCCTCTTCCTACATTAGAATTGTTGAACCCAGAATGACAACACACCAACCAGTTGTGGTAAAATACTTTTATAGAGCAGTAATCCATATCTGAAATATAGCATATATATGTACACTCTACTCGCTCATTTTCTCAATTTCTATATGCTTTTTGTGTAAATGTCTCAGCTCATTTGTTTCTGTGTGTGTTTCTGTGTGTGTGTACTGTATGTGCATGTAGACGCATGTGTAGCGTTTTATCATTCATTATATTAAAAATGTTAAATACAGGTCATAACAATTGTTTTTTAAATGTCTCTGGATATAAAAGCTGGTGTTCTGACCCTCATTAGTCCATTAGTGAAGATTAATCCTGCTGCTGCGCTTCTTTCTCTGTAACTCTCTTTTCCTCTCACTCCCTATGCACTCATTTCATCTTTTATATCTATGCCGTTTCCTCTCTATAGCCTCTTGTACTGTGCCCCTTGTCACAATCCACCCAGTATATATTCTCTTTATCTCTTCTAATTGCTTTCTAACCGTGAGTCATATTGTGGACTAAACTTCTGCTTTTATTTGACTTCAGCACTTTTACCTCCCTGCACCAGTATCAAACCTGTAAGTGCTGAGGAGGCATTTTAAGAGCTGTAACAACATGCGTGCCCCAGTCAAACCATTCTCATCCAGTCCAACAGCGATGGCTATATTCATAACCTTTGGAACTTTGATGTCTTTCACCTCCCACAGTTTTATGCTTGCTTTCCACTTCTTTTTGATTCAAATCTCCACAGCTAGTCCATTTGTTTTTAGGGAGGATATGCAGTGCATTACAGTACAGTATAAAAACGTCTCTCGCTCCGTCCTCTCTCCTCCAGCACTCAGAGGAACCAGAAGCATTTCTTCCTGTTCTTCTTGGTGGTGGCAGGGGGTCGCACCGGTTGAGGGGAGTCTTGACGGTGAGGTGTAGTGAGCTGGGGAGTGGCGGCCTGTGGCGAGCCCTCCGGAGGGTCGCCTACCTTCCATGTGCGTACCACCTGCCCCTCCTGCAGACGAAAGTCATGCTCCACACTAGAGAGAGAGAGAGAGAGAGAGACAGACAAAGGGAAAGACTCAGTAGCGGTCTGTTTAAACATCATAGAAATGTAGAAGAATTACAAGAGGGAGCATAGTCCAAGTTACAAGTAAGAACTAGTGTGAAAAGCATCAAAGAGAAGCATGGAAGAGACCCGCAACTGCCACACAGTAATGAAGCTGTTGACAAAGTGAATTAATGCTTAGATGCTGTGTTACAGAGAAATGTTGCGGCACCAGGAGGGATCCCAGGACTGCAGTTGACACACACACACACACCAAAGGAAAAATCAGCGAGGTGCATTATCAGTCACGTGACATTATAGCTCCAGGGCTTCACTACTGCAATAAGATGTGAACTCTGATGCACCCCTGCTATTCAGGTAAGCATTAATAAATTAATAAATCCTCAATAAAGAAATTACCTTTAGTCAGCAGTTACATGTTGGGTATGCTTTCCCCCCGTGAACCGTTTCTTTTTCTCTCTCTATTGTTTTGTTTCACTTTGCTGCTATTCTTGCTTATTATGCAGTGGCCTAGTTAGACGGTGTTTCTCATCACAGCACAGATCATAAAGAGGACTCCCTCGGTTGAGGATAGGAGGAGAGAAGTGCTGCATAGGGAGTAAGGAGGAGTGAACTCAGCAGCAGGGCCTGGAGTTTTCAGGCAAGAACAATGAGATGTGTGAAGAGAAAGAGGGAGTCTCGCATTCACATCCATCTGGCTCCCATACTCCCACTCCCTCCCTCAGTCGCTCACTCTATCCAGCCACTTCAGTCTAGATGACGACCTCTCACTGTTATCCTGATGCACAATAAACAAATGAAAAACTCTAATGTAAAGCCACTGATATGACAGAGTAAAAAGTAAAAAGTGAGTGGGTACAAAGAGCAGTGGAGAGGATTTCTCCCCCCGCAATATTTACGAAAAAACCCCACTTCAACTAAACCTCTTTGTGGCAGCTGGGACTGGTTCATCGCTTGAAACAAACCTCCACAGCTGCCTTAATAGAGATAGTCGGTAGGAAAGTAAGTGATGGAGTCTGTCTCTGCCATTCTACCACTCTGAAATGAATAGAGTAAATAAAGTGCTCCATTCCCCCATCTTCTCAGCCTCCCCGCTCGAGCCACAGTCCAGCTCAGCTCCCTATAGATCTCCCCAGTGAGACTCTTGTGTCTGCTGTGTTCCCGCTTTGTGAAAATGAATAGCCCCAGTCTATAGCGCTGTGTGATCAAGGCACATAGGCGCTGTAGGAAGCTGTCCACCCTCAACCTTAATTATCTGCACACTGAGCCCACAAACTGTGGCACGCAGGAAGCTGTGAACCTAACACAGTTCTTTCCACTGCTCCTCTCCTATCGGCTCACCTCTCCTGAGCAAATTAGGTCTGCTTTACAGAAGATGCAGGGCATATTTCAGTCGTGGAGTGGAGTGTCAGAGCTGTGGTTGAGATGCAAATTATTTCCTATAGAGAGAGAAACAGAGGTTCCAGCAGTGAAGTGTGGGAGAGAGCCATCACGTTAGCATGATGTCCTGACTCCACATCTTATTGGGAGAACTTTGGAGAGGTGGCAGTGGAGGGCAGTAAAGTCTGGCAAGCTGTCACTTAGCTTTATAGTGTTCTTAAAGTTGTAAATGTGTTTTTGACATTGATTGATTGAGGTCTTTATTGATGCAGTAAAACAAGTATTCAATGCAAATAATATTGATCAAAAGGATAAAAACACAATAAAGCCCTAGAGCTTGTTTCCATTGTGGTCCTTTAAAACTCCCTATGAAGATGAGGAGCAGGCATTTACACCAGTGGCTCTGATTCTAACCCAAATCATATGGCCTAATGCTCACTAATATGTAAGTGCTCCTGACCTAAAACACAAGTGTCTAATTGTCTGGTACCTCTATGTCTTAGTGATAGGCCAAAACTACTATTACCTCAGAGACTCAGTGGGGGGATCAAAGTGACTCCAAAGTCAACTATAGATCAAATGGAAATGTTAATATTGCTGCTGTAAATGCCAGTATGCTATCCACTCCCACTGTGTGACCTTACTTTGAAAGCTTTATTCCATCCTTATAGATTGACTTTTAATTTTTTTTACCCATTCCTCCACAGCAGGGTGCATGCTGAAACAATTCAATTCAATGGGTTTGGGAGGGAGTGACCTTGCCCAAGAGCACTATCCCAGTGCATCCCATGAGGGGATTGGCTCAGCAAAGTTTTAGTCAGCCACACCACTTGAATTCAAGGTTATTCACAACTTCTGCCTGAAACAATTAGAGAAAATAACAGCAGTAACGCTAGAAATATTTTCTTAGGTTATGTGATTCTCCTATCGCTGTCTGTCTAATAGTTTTTACAGCAGTCAGATGGATTATCTTACAGTAGTCTGGTCTGCTGTTCAGGACAGTCAAAGAAAAGAGTGCGCTACTTGCACTGTATTGCACACATACTGTAAACGAGAATGTACAGTGCACTCGTAATGGATATAGTGTAAAAATGTGGCAAACAGGAAAAATATTTTTGTTCTAAGTATTATGGTTGAGCAGGGCTATATCTGTTTTTCATCCTTTCATCTATTGGAGATTCATACAACAGTACGAGCAGCAAGAGATGATCATTTCTCCCCCGTCTCTCCTCCTTTGTACTTTTGCTGAGTGGTGGAGGAGAGACTTTCAGTAGAAATATAGCAGTGCAAAGGCAATCAGCTCAAAACGTCTTTGCCATTTTGTCTAAGGATCCTAGATATGCTTGAAGAAAGAACATTTTGTTTCAGCAGGAATTATATGAGCAGTCAATCTCTGTAGAGAGCAGTGTTGTTTGTGCCTACACACAATAACACGGATGCATGCGCGCTCAAACACACACAGACACACACACACACGCACGCACGCACGCATGCACGCACACCTTCCTATTGACACTTAGAACAGAACAGGATGTACCCCAAGGTATTATGTGCATCTCTGCCTATTTACATTCTGAGACAGTCCCACCAGCTCCTTGACTGTCAGAGAGTGTCCCAAACTGTGGTCTGGCTTTGAAGATCCTTCTGCATACATATTCAGATTGCACTGATTTTGGGGTGTGCTGTAAACAGACTTGTGTGCTGTAAAAAGAGTGCCACAGAGTCCAAGCCAGCATTGCTTAGATCTAATGTAAAACATCTGGTTCTCCCACAAGATGGTAATTTATCCAACTGGGAGTGATTTTGTGTCAGCTCACCCGTTTCATTAAAGAGTATGAAAAATGTAATACTGACTAGTTTGTGTTTGCATATTTGTCTGTGTATTATCATGTACTGTATGTGTGAACCAATCTGCATTGTGTTAATCATCTGCAAGTGTAGCCATAGTGCAAGTCTCACGTTTTACTGCTCTTGGGGCTGGCAGAGAGTAACATATTTCGAATGCCTTAAAATGCATGAAGGGAAGAAGAGGTGCTTGATAGAGGGAGTGCACAACATTGATCAGTACTTCTTGAGAAGTCAGTCAAGCCAGTCAGGTGAAGCCTGTGACAGGCAGCAAACAGCAGCTCGCAGGATAACAGTATCTTCCTCTGTGATCGTCACTTACACATAGGAATATTGTACTGCGACTTGTGGAGGCCTTGGCCTTAGCACGAGCAAACATGCACGGAACAAAGAAACACCCACAGAAAAGAAGAAAAGAAGAAATTATATCACCAAAGTGACACCACAAGACATGATGAGGCTACTTTGTAGAGCTGATTGTACTACGGGAAGATGCAGTACACAAGGTGTATGAAAGGGACAAGCTTACATACACTGAACTAGCAGCCAAGGCTGAAAAGCAAGGCTTGCAGTCCTGGCAATGCAGGATAGGGGTCGTCATTAACTGTCCACAGCTCTTAGTGTAATCCTTTTACATAGTTAAGTCTGCCAATATGATGTTGTTTCTGAACTGCTGAGCAGGACTTTAGTTTACGGTTATTATTACAATGTTAGTATATTGATATGTCTGAACTGCTGAGCAGGCTGTTTCAAGCAAGCCAAAGTGTAAGCCTAAGTTTCAGTGTAGTGTAATACAGGTGAGTGCTGGTATACAGGAAAGTAGCTCTGGGACACCAACATGTACTTTTCAGTCTTCTGGGGCTGTTGTTGGCCAAACAGTGCAGCATCTGTGACGGGGTGTGCCCAGATCCTGTCCTAACATTTAAGCCAGGTTTATTCCTAAGCACCCACTCTAGTTTAATAGCGAAATTGATATTGATCTGATTCTAAGCATTGGTAAATATAAGATTGCTGCACTGCCCCTTCCTTATTGGAGACTTTTTGTAATTCAAAATATGTTCACTTTTCAGTCATCTACAGTAGCTACAGTAGGTAGTAATAACCAGTCACTTCATTGATTGAAGTTTTGTTGTACAATATGCCTAATAATTTCCAATCAGGAGAAATATGTGCTGAAAGAGCTCATGCCAACAGCCCTGGAAGAATGCAAGAATCAGCATGCATACTTACCAGGACATACAGTAGTACAGCAAATGCTCTTGTTAAAGCCACCAGACAGACTCTTGCAATGCACCAATGGTTCGGATACTGCTGGCTGATATGTCAAAGGCTTTTGACCGTGTGGACCATGCAAATCTCCTGCAGCACCTGGCTACACTAGATCTATGTCCACAGCTCCTCGCCTGGCTCCACAGCTACACAACAGGGAGAAGACAGAGAGTTGTGGCTAATAGCATATGTAGCACATGGAAAGACATTACATCTGGGGTTCCACAAGGAGGTGTAGTTTCACCCTACCTGTTCCTGTTACATATGTCCAGCCGATCAGTCCTGTTTCAAGATACACTCGATATAGGGTATGCTGATGATATAGGGCTGTCCCGCGCCATTAGACTCTCTGATATAGGAAACGACACATCAATGGAAAGTGACGCAAGGCAGCTTGAGGAATGGGCTGCAGCTAATAATATGCTTCTCAATGGCAAGAAGTCGGTGGAGCTGAGAGTATGCTTAGCTAAGGAC
>OMLI01061531.1:0-11156 GCA_900302605.1 Rondeletia loricata
GCGTGTGTGTGTGCGCGTGTGTGTGCGCATGTGTGTGTTGAAAAGACAGAAATGCATTTGGGAAGCCAAACAGAACGATATAAATGTATTCTACCAATAATATTAAGAGTTTTTTGTTTCCATTTTTCTACATCACTTTTCAGATCTTTAATTAGTACAATTAAATGATCTTTGAATCATTGTGTTTTACATGTACAAATCTTACATCTTAAATATATTATACTCTGAAATTGTATTTTCATGCGGATGTGTTCTGTCTATACTTTTTCTATACTCAGGTGTCTGTTCTTTCCAAAGCGTGCAGTGACTTCCTGACTGGAACCCTGGACCTCTGTAACTGTCTGTCCCTCCTGGCCCTCGCTGAGGGCTACGGCTCTGCCTCCCTCCTCCAAAGAGCCAATGAGTTTGTGGTTCAGAACTTCCATGACCTTTCCTTAACCCAGGACTTCCTGGATATGCAGGTGCTGCTTGAAAATGGGATACTGAAAAAAACAAATGGGTATTTTATCTGAGTGTGGCACGCACAGCATCATTCAGAAAAGCTGGAGGTTTATCCTCTAAAGAGTTGTAGCTTATTTGCAAAAGTCTCTATGAAAGCCTGGATTTGATTTATACCCTGACCATACATTGTGTTAGCAGAATGTGCAGTCTGTCTGTCAGAGCGATCAATTCAAATGGTTTTTGCCAGTTTTCAGTGACAGATATGACAGATGCTCCATAGCCATTAGACAGCAAGTTGAGATTTTGAGCTTGTGATGCATCTCATCATGGGAGTGTTATGGAGCAGGGTTCCCACAAGCCTTGGAAGTCCTTGAAAGTTTGTGGATTTGAGAAAAATAAAACAAAGCCTTAAAAGTTTTTGAAAATTAATGGATGGCCTTGAAGGTACTTGATTATACTGTAGTACCCAAATCATCAATATGCCTCAGCTCTCTGGACCTCTCTCAACACTTCACCTCCTGAGGAAAACCCGGTGGATATTTGTGTTGATATAGCAGCAGTTCTTAGAGACAGGGTAAAAACATTGTCCCTGTAGTACAGTGGTCCTCAAATTCGGTCCTCGGGGTCCAGAGTACTGCTGATTTTCTATTCTGGCAGGTAATTTTCATTCTAGCTGTCTAATCAGGAACTGATTTAGACCTGGGACGCCGGGTGAACGCCATTAACTATATGGCAAAATAGAAAACCAGCAGTACTCTGGATTTGAGGACGTAGTACAACCTGACAAGAACAGAACCATCGCCCCCCTCACATCAAAAAGCCTAACTGAACTGCTAAGAGGAGCTCACCCAGTATTTACCAGCCATATAAATGGCTTCCTATAGGTGGACGTGTTGGAGGCCTGTCTAAGGTCGGACGCTCTGAGCGTGCCCAGTGAGGAGGTGGTGGTTAAGTCACTACTGAGATGGATACGACATGATCTCCCAGGGAGACGGAGGTTGTTACCAGGACTGTTATCTCTAACCAGACTCCACCATCTACCTGCACCTGCACTAAAGGTATACACACACACACACACACACACACATACACACACGTACACGTACAGGTACATGCACACATACACACTTTCACACCGCTGCAATGAAGGCATACAGTTGGTTGCCAACTTTTCAGCGTTTCTGTAATGTGTTAGCTCTTGTGACTGTATGTCTTCCCCTCCTTCTCTATATCATCCCTTCCCCTCTCTCTCAGACCCTGCATGACGCTGATGCTCTCCTCTGCGATGATGAGTCATGTGTCGGCCTCCTGTCAGACGCACGGAGCAGACAGAGTCAGTACAGTGGCCTGCTCATGGACGCCAGGCCCGCCACCACACAGAGCTACATCTACATCCACAAGACGGAGGAGAACGGCGAGATCCGCCACACCTTCTGCTACTGTCTAGAAACAGACCAGTGGAAAGAGCTGGGACTGGGACAAGGAGAGGGGACAGCCACGATGCCAGACCCACCAGGCTCCTACCTTTCCAGCTATGCTGAGAAGGTAAGCTTAGGGATAGAGAGACAGAGAGTGAGAGTATAGTACATCAGAATAGAGTTCTGCTACTGTGTAGAGGAGAGAGGAGTAGGACATGGACCCATGGGACCGGGGCATAAGTGGCAGGGTCTGGACACAATGACCGACAGACCAAGACTCCACCTGACCACCTGCTACACAGAGAAGGTAGGAGTGGACACAATGCTCAATGGGGCTGTGGGACAAAGTCCTTGACCTAGAAATTATAGGTCAAAACACCTGGGTCAAATTACATAACTCTGTAACCATTCATCATAGAGCCATTAACAAAAAATAACTCAGTGGATTATGCTTCACAGCCAGGAGTTAAACTGTTTAATTGGTGAGGCAGAGGTCTGTGTGTCAATAAATAATAGTTACTCTTGGAGTGTTATCCTGTGGTCGTTAGTGTCTTGACTTGGCTTGTTCTGATGTAGATCACTATCTTTTCTCCACTTGCTTTCTGTCCTTATTTGGCCTCTTTTGTGTCTGGTCAAATACAATGCATTTTGGTATTTTACTATTTATTCTTTTAAAGTCAAGATATCAACATGCTGGGTAATTAAGGATTTAAAATTGGTCATGGGCTTATTTATGATGTTTCGTAACATAGCGTATGTTACGAAAGTCACATACTGGTTGAAAAGTTCAGGAAGGAACAGACACTTAACTATTGGCACCACCTTGTCTCCTGTCTACTGGATCTAAGATGTTTGTAACAGGCGGTTGCCGGGGGAACTGTTGCCGGGCAGTACGTCTCCATGTGGCCGAGCCGTTCCACGATGCCACAGACGAGGTGTGGTGCTTCTGTCCTGTGACTCGAGCCTGCACCCCTGCACCCGCCATGTTAAAACCCCGTACCATGCACACCGCTGTGACCTGCCTGGACAGAGTGTATGTCATCGGGGGAAGGACCAGGGGATCCAGAGGGGGGGCACCCAGCCTGCTGGAGGTAACACTTATTTGGTTTTGCTTGTCTATCTTCTGTTTCTAAGACTAAGACAACATTGTTGGTTGAAATGTTCTAGCATTACTAATGTGTAAACGTATTAGTGTGTAAACTTTAGAGTTGAACATCTTTCCGTGTGCAAGACAAGTTCCCTCCAGCCCATCAACTTTAAATTATATTCTATTCTATTCTATTCTATTCTATTCTATTCTATTCTAAACATTCAACCTGTAGGTGGAGTATTATGACCCCCTGTCTCAGAGCTGGTGCTCGGTCAGCCAGCTGCCTACTGCCATCCACTACCCTGAGGCCAGTGCTTGTGGCAGCGTCATCTACACCCTGGGCTCCGAGGTGGAGATCACAGACTCCTTCAACCCCTCCCTGGACTGCTTCTTCCGCTATGACGCCCAGCAGGACCAGTGGAGCCGCCTAGTGGCAGAGTTCGGCCAGTTCTTCCATGCTACACTGGTCAAGGCAGTGTCTATTAATGACACACTGCACCTCTGTGACCTGTCCACTTATAAGGCGAGTCATCAGACATACACAAATGAATGAATGAATCAGTCGATCGATCGATCAACGAATTATGTAATTTCTGTGACCTGCATACATACAAGATGAGAATGGGATTGATGTAGAGACGGATGCAGGGATAGCAGGATGGTGGAATTAAAGGAGAGAGATGGGGGGGGAGTGAGGAAGAGATGGGTGAGGAGGGAGAGGGGATGGATAGACGGTTCGAGTAGGTGGATTTTATAAGAGTAATAAATTATGCAATATTGCATCTTAAAAGCATTTAAAAACTGGATTGGATGGTTGATGGTTTACCAACACCGGGTTGTTTAAAGAGTTGAACACAGAGTTTAAACGGTGTCATACTGTTCTTTGGCTTTTGTTTCCCACCCAGGTCTACAGTTTCTGTCCACAGACGTGTGTGTGGAAGGGTGAAGGGTCGTTTGAGTGTGCAGGGTTCAACGCCGGGGCAGTGGGCATGAGAGACAGAATCTACATCCTGGGTGGAGACTATTCCCCTGACGAGATCACTGACGAAGTTCAGGTAAGAGAAAAATTCACTTTGTATATCCATAGAAACTAAACTATCTTCACATTTGTAGGCTACACTGGCGATCTATGTCATGGTTTCACAAACAATGGGTGGGACCCATCTGATGCTCTGATGGGTCCCACATGGCAAAAAGGCTGTATGCTTTCAAGAACTTTTGCAAGACACAAAAGTTTTCATTTAAGAAAACCCTTATATAAGTGATCAGTAGCTGACCAAGCAAACATTGGCCACAAAATTATCCCAGTGCAGACAAAACCACAATCATGTTAAAATGACAAACTGACATCCAGATGTTTTCTCTAGATCTGACTTCATTCCTCCATGGAGTCCCACTATGCAGCTTGAGCAGTGCCTTGGTCATGTTTTCATGCATAAAGCTGATAGTCAAAAGCAGTGGTGTCATATAAACAATGTTGTTTTTTAATGGGAAACCTGCTTGTACTTATGTTATATGTTACATATCATAATGTTGATATTCATCTGCTAAGACCAGAGGCCTTTTTCCTGATTCATTAGCCATCCTCTTATTAATTTCTTACGTACTGTTTATACTGTCAATCTGTTTCATGTCACCTGTGCAGGTGTACCACAGTGGGAGGAGTCAGTGGGAGGAAGTGGCGCCCATGCCCAGAGCGCTCACCGAGTTCCACTGTCAGCTCATCAGCTTCAACAGATACAGAGACCCGTGGGGGGAGAGTGGGGACACAGCATGATACACAACAAACACACACACACACACATTCATGTGCACCTACACACACGCGCACACACTCACACACACATACACACGCACACATGCAAGTGGAAGTACACATGTGTGTTACATGTGTCGTTCATGTTAGCAAGTACTCTACTTCCTTCTCGGGGTGAGTCTCTCTTCAGTCTTAAACCCACGAGTCCCCCCTTGACTTTCAAACCCCTGTGCATGATGGACAGCTGCGTTATTGACTGAGCTAACTCAACAGTGAGAATGACAGAGAGAGTATTTCTATCTGAGGAGTGAGTTCACCTGGTGTCTTCAACAAACACAGACATACACACTGCACTACATCTCCCCTCACAGCTCACACATACATGCAAGCACCTGAGCCAAAAGATGTATTTATTTTTTCATTTAAAGGCATGATCCAAAAGTTAGTATGTTTGAGGGTTATAGGGTCTTTGCCATGTCAATCAAAATGTGGCGCCTCCCATGGAGGAAACCTATTGAGCAGAAGACATGACTATTTTAGAAATCTTATTTTAATAACTGAATTATATTTATTGTCTGATGTTTTAAACAGAACTCAGATTTCACAGTATTTGTAAATTTGACAACTCCCACAGCAAGAATCCAGACAATAAGACTTTCATATGTGATGTGATCAAGTGACACTTTCTGGCTCCATTTACAGAGCCTTCAGACAGAATTCAAGTCCCTTTACTTTTTCCACATTTTGTGGTGTTGCGGTCCAAATTCAGAATGGATCAAACTGAGATTTTTTTTTGGCAACAGTCTACACAAAGTGCCACATAAGGGGGTTTCTGAAGGCACTGTACAATTTGTGAAAAAAGTCTGGGCTCATGAGATAATTGAATGGTGTAGTGCTTGAAAGCCTTTATACCTAAATCTGCTTAATTTCATAGTACAGCTATCAAACACATTATCTTCTCACATCCCCAGGAGATTGTCCTATGTGCTGTCACAGTGTCCACAGAATTGGTCTCTTATCAGTGGAGCTGTTCCATATTGTCGCATGATAACGTCACAGACTAGACTAGCTCTTTCTGGTTTTGTTCTAGCTGAGGGAGACCTGCTCATACACATTAAACAACCTGCCTTTATTCTGTTTCAGACTGTCATGTATCCATGCATGCACTGTATCTCCTCCCATGATATACACGACAATCCTATAATATATGTTAATAATAGATGGATCTCCTGTTGTAACTGATTGACAGATTTCCAGTTCTGTTGATAAGTGGAAATGTGCATAATCTTGATGTTAACTCCGCTGTCATAATCAGAGAAATGGGCTGTCTGTTAAAGAATAAGTTCATGTTACCATAACTTCAAGGCTCATGACACGCTTAAGGGCTTGATAGTTTCGATGTTGGATGCATAATAATTGTTGTTGTTGCTAAACAGAGACGAAACAAATGAAAGACTGTTTTATGGCAAAAGGTAAACATAAACAGAATGCTTAATGATTCGTGTTGACATTCTCCTCTATCAGTGAATACATGCACTTGACATATTCATCTATTTAGTACAATCAGAGCAGCGTGCTTGATTGTTTCACTGTTGGAGGCAGCTTTTGAGACACAACAGCATGGTTCAATACATCAAAGGCTGAATGACATAATGAAGTGAGCTATGCCACTACTGAGATCAGTGGCATAATGTTTCCTAGTGGTCACTAGAGGGGGTTGCACAGTGAAAAATTAGAGTCCCCAACCCTTATAAGATATCTTTATTTTTATTCACCCTCCCATCTCAACCCAGATTTTCCCTTTGGCTCTTGTTAGATATTCCAGGGAATATCTCAGAATATAAATACTGATCTGAGACCAGTTTGTCAGTGGCCTGGCCATGGCTGTAACAATAAATTCCATGGGCAATTACCATGTTTTTGACCACATACTATTGCAGCTCTGAAACAGACCGGTGACTTTAGACCAGCGCTCCTATTCCTATCAATTTTATGAATACTGCCCCTCGGACAAATGAAAAGATGTGAACGCTCTGTCTGAAAAATCAATCAATGGCAAAGTCCGACAGTAACCATGCTGGATTCCCTCCACCCACTTCCTTCCTGTCGTTCCCTTCATCTTCCTCCTCCATCTCCTCTCTCTTATTGCTCCACGGTTCAGTCCTGGTAGGTTTTCACCAGCAGCCACATTAGCAACACAGTGATTAAGACGATCATGAAGTTGAGGAACAGCTCCTGCACCGAGCGGTCCATCTTGGTATCTCAGACAGGGAGGCGGAGGGGAGGGTCTCACAAGGAGGGACTGCCAAGGAGCAGAGGGACCTGCTGCCGAGGAGAGGAGGAGAGAAGGAGAGAGGGAGGCGGGCTGGAGATTTGTTGGATATTTGTAAAGAGGTGTGGCTCCTCTTTGGACACGCGCCCCAAGACCTAAGAGGAAAGAGGGGTGGAGAGAGAGGAGGAACACCACATTATGTTAGTGACCGAGAGTAACGTTTCAGTCAAAAAATCTGAATCCGTATTCATGTGCTTGACCTATATTTTAAGAAAATGCTGCACTGACAATCACTTGTAGACAGAAATGTAGGTATGAGCAAGGAGACAATTTAAACATATACTGTATGTGTGTATGAGAGAGAATGTGGAGAGAGTGTGTGTATGTGTGTGAGTATTTATTTAATTTTTTATTTAACCTTTATTTACCCAGGGGAACCCATTGAGACCAAGGTCTCATTTGCGATGGTGCCCTGGTTACAAAACATTCATACAGAATGTGTCAGTGGTTCGTGTGTGTGTGTGTGTGTGTGTGTGTGTGTGTGTGTTGTGTGTCTGTTATCATAGATTAGATGGATCAGTAGCTTCTCAGTGGGGTCCCACATCTGTTCACAGTTACCATCAGTCAAAAGAGACAGGGGCCACAATATCCCCACACATACACACATGGAGACATGCATGCACGCCCACACACACAAAAAGTGTATAAAAAGTATACACACATGAATACATATACACACATAATCAGGATGGCAGGAAGGGCAAACTGTTGCTGTTGCATGTAAAGCTTTTGTGCTTTACATTATTTTACTTATACTGAAAGTGTATGGGTAAGTATGTCCCACGACCCTAGGTCCCATTAAATCCATTAAAACCCATCACTACATTTCAAACATTCTTGGTTGTCAGTCATAGAATAAAGCAATTTCCCCCAATTTTTTAAAAGACAAACGTGACAACATTACTCAGGATAATAACGCAAAAGCATGTGTGGTCACTGTTACCTTGCTTCTTTTGGCTGTGGACTCACTACGAACTGGAAGAGGAGAGAGAGTGAAGAGTGTGATGAGGAGAGATATCAAATGTTCCTGCGTGCTGCTCCTGTAGTAGGAGCCTTTCTTTATCTTGACTTCTGATAGCTTGTCTTCACAGTGGAAACTAACCTTCTCTGTTGGTGCAGGTCTTCTCTGTAGTATCTGTTCGTAGCTGATCTTACTGCCGTTCTCCAACGTTCTGCAGCGCTTTGGGGCAGGACCCACTCCTAAAGTAGCCAACCTCAGTGGACCGCCCCATGGTTCACATAGACACAGACTGATGTCACACACCAACTAAACAACCAATGGAGTTCTTTTCCACAATCCCGTTCACTAGAGTGTATCCCAATCACACACACATGCACACACACACACACACACACACACACACACACACACGCACGCAGGAGGGACTCAGGGGGTTATTTATAAAACATTATTCAAGATAGGTGGATTACTGTCGCTCCAAACACAATACCCACATCGTCTGATGGATGTAGGAAACTGTGACAGTATCACCTATCTGGGTGGGAACTATGCACAGGGACAAAGAAGAAGAATAGAATACCCTCTCCCAAAATGCAACATGTGGGGCATCCTGTTGGCTTAACAGCCTCAGGAGCAAACTATGTACTCATGTCATGGGTTTGAATCCAGCTGATGACCTTCGTCACATATTATGCACCTCCTCTCTTCTCTATCGCACCTTCCCTGTCACTTTATAGTGTGTACTGTCTAATAAAGCAGAAGTATCTTAAAAACAATCTTAGGAAAGTTACGTCATACACAATCCTATCTGGTGCTGCATTACGGTTACTTCCACAGAGCCATTTGTTCCTGTAGGATACAGTTTAGCTCTAAACTGTTCTTCCTGGCCACCTGATGGTGACTGTCAGTCATGTATGGCAACTGGAAGATTCTGTTGGCCTCAGTGGAGTGCAGCATATACAGGCAGGCTGCTGGGTTTTGCTCTCGACACGGATTGGCATGGGAAAAGCCACTGATGGTCAATATTGCCCATGTACATTGCTTTTACAAGTTGCAGCCTGTGTATCACAACCTTGACTCATCCTCTGTGAATAAAGGCAATGTAACCTGTCAACAATACAACAACTGACAAGATTTTTGCACTTGTCAACCCTGAATCTTTGTTAAAGGTTTTACCAATGCACGTAAACATGTTGCCTGTGTACCGTGGCCCTGAGCATGAAGAGGGTCAGAGTTTATATCAGTATTTTTGCATATACTTATACAAACACAAATTGTATGATGGTGACTTATTCTCTGTCATCTGTGGTGTTTTTGTGTGCATCCATTTAGTCTTTTTACATTTTTCCTCTATGTTATGATGGTGCTAAGAAATGAGTTTTGACAGTTCACAACAGCTAACCTCTCAGCTCACGTCACACTTGACAGCTGCTTAGAACGGCGTTATCTCCGAATTAGTGTTAAACCCCCTTTACACACACATGCACACGCGTACATGCACAGGGGTCACGGCGGGACAAAGTGTATACTGTATGTGTGAGGTTCCCTTGAACCTTTCATCCCAGGATTCCAAGGTCATTCCCAGAGGATTTAACAGATCATAACGGCTGCCATTTTATCGCCCTGCCACTCTGCCAGCGTTGATCCAAAAGCTAACACAAACATATTTGACCTATGAATTCCCATTGCCACAGAGACCAGTGGTGGGATGTTTGAATATAGCATAGCTAGGTGTGCAGGCATCTCTGTGTGGGATGGACCAGGGCCCACTCTGACAGCTGTGTGTGCTGGCCTGTGAGTGTGTGTGTGTGTGTGTGTGTGCGTGTGTTTTAGATCGAATAGAGCTGGCAGGGTTACCCTCCAAATCAGTGGAGAGACAAAGGGGTGTCTACATGGCCTCCGAGACTCCATTCCACACATTCTGGAGCACTGTGTGCGTGTGTGTGCATGCGTGCATGCGTGTGTGTGTATGTGTGCATGCGCCGTGAGACCATTGTTTACAATATTAAACAAGTGAAAACTAGTTTAGTGCCACTTTCATGCTTCCCAGCTGTGAGTGTCTTGGAAAATGTAAATATAACAATGAAAAATCTAATCAAATCATCAATAATAGCTCACTACTACAACTTAACGACTAATGTTAGTGCTACCATACACTTAGAAAGGCCTACTGCAGTCATGTTACATCCTCAACAAAGGATTGAGCCCACGTCTAATGAAGAAGTCCAACAAACAATATGCAGGGAGTCCGCCTACATATTCCTTATTTCATTCAAGGCTCAATAAATCTGAATTAAATGAGCGGTGATTTAATTAGAAAAACAGTGATCCAAATCCCATGTTTCTATCATATATAGTTCAAAAGTTATGAATGATTACATCTTAGCATATTCAAGCTAAATGATGGAATTAATTCCAATGCTGCCTGTAATGAGTATCTTCTAAACTATACTACTAACTACTGCAAGTATACAAACCAATATATCATTATTTTCAGCTTTTCAACCCATATTTCAATAATACATGGACAAACTAATCTTCCCTCTGAAAACCACTAAAAAATTTGAAAAATAAAGTCAAACAGAGTTTATACAAAACATTTGCTGGCACAAAAAAAAATATTTAGACCGCATGATTACCAACGTGTCGAAATCTCTTCCACTAGAGCGCCAGTGATGTGAGGAGCGGCAGGAATTCACCTCAGCTGACTATCAGCCTGACAGAGAGACGACACACCCAGAGAGATCACTTAACACAACATAACACTCTGCAGTGGCAACTTTGAAAGGAAAAAGTCCTGACTAGATTCTGGCCAGTTGAAATGTTATGATTGAACATCAGATCTGTTGCCAGAGACTTCTAACAGGGCTGCTGTCCACTGGTCTATGAATACAATCTCAGTCTCTCTCATTCTGGAGAGAGAGAGAGAGAGAGAGAGAGAGAGAGAGAGAGAGAGAGAGAGAGAGGGAGTGGGAGGAGAGAGGGGTGCCCTGTTGCCTTGGAAACTAATGATGTGATGGAGCAGGTGGAGCCGAGCCCTGATTGGCTGACAAGCTGTGGTGCTCCCCCCCCCGAGGGAGCAGGGAGGGGTCTGGATGACAGAGCAAAGGCTGTGAGAGAGGCTGCTCCTCTTCTTCTGCGGCGGAGGAGGAAGCGCT
>OMLI01061531.1:19555-31974 GCA_900302605.1 Rondeletia loricata
TGTGTGTGTGTGTGTGTGTGTGTGTGTGTGTGTGTGTGTGTGTGTGAGTGTGAGTGAGTGAGTGAGTGAGTGAGTGAGTGAGTGAGTGAGTGAATGATGAATAGCCGAGTCTTGTAGCAAAGCGTAGCTGCCAGCATCACCATCGATTCGGTCACATTCCATCGATTTCATTGATTGGCTAATACTCCTCGGATGGGGACCTGCCATTAGACTGTGTGTGTAATTTCACTTGTGATTTGAAGGAAAGATTTTATAATTATCTGGTGTTGTATGTACATCTCTCTCTCTCTCTCTCTCACTCTCACTCTCATTCTCACTCTCACTCACTCACATACATGCATACACAGACACACACATACACACTGTTCCAGTTCACAAAATCCAATTTCCCTGCTGTCAGGAGTGGGAGAGATACAGTTTGAAGTTGTGTAGATGTAATTTCCCAACGGGGCTCATGTTGTTATGCACTGTAAGGAAGCATTAGGATCAAACACGAATGTTGGGATGCAGATGCCCTGCTGGTTGTTGGTGAAAGAAAGTGGAAGAAACTCACTTTTTCAATTGTGTGTTGTTACAGACGGTGATGGAGTTCCGTCACCCTGATGGTTGTATGGTTGCCGTGGTGTTGCCGGGGCGGAGCCTCCTGGTGATGAAGGGAGAGAGCAGATACCTCTGGACCCATGGGTGAGTCGGTCGGATTGTGTCGGGTGGATACGTTTCTCCCTCTAGAAGTCCGTTCTTTTTTTGTGTGTTTAAAAAAAATCTTTAGATTATTTTTTGGGCTTTATTAGATAGTTCAAAGTGGAGAGAGACAGGAAAGACTGGGCGAGAGAGAGGGGTGACATGTGACAAAGGTCCTGGGCCTGATTCAAACCCAGGATGTCGCGGTTACATGGTATATGCCTTAGACCACCGAGCCAAGGGAGTGAGAAGTGACACCGTAATTTCTTCCACTCCAGTATTGTAGTCAAGGGTAGGAATACAGAATATACTCACCTTTCTCTGGTATTGAACACCCAACTCTGTCTCTGGGCTTTTTCGTACCTATTTTATCCTCTGGTGCATATAGAGTATACCCATGTCTTACTCGGGGCATAATGAGTAGATCCACCCCTTCTGGTGCCCACATAAAGTATACCCACTTTACAGCTTAAAGGAATACGCAGAAATTTGGGAAAATACAATTATTTGCCGTAGTCAGACGAGAAGATCGATACCAATTTCATCCCGGTACTCCACATAGAGCTAGCTTCTTGCAGGCTAACCAAGTTAGCATTTTGAATGGCTGCAGATGGTTTCAGCTAGCATCATGGCAGTGAGGGTAAAAACAAACCAGTCCAGCTTCTCCAAAGTTAAACTATTTCAGCGATTTCACTCGTCTCCTTATGACGAGTGAAAATTAAAAAAATAAAACGACAACTTGGTTGTTGTAGAGGCAGCTACATTTGGAAGGACTTGAGTCTGCACCGGCCTACTTCCTCTCTGGCTATAGGGAAATAAGCAAATAAGCTTCCAAATGTAGCTGCCTGTACAACAACCAAGATGTCGTTTTTTTGTTTTTATTTTCACTCGTCATAAGGAGACGAGTGAAATAGCTGAAATAGTTTAACTTTGGAGAAGCTGGACTGGTTTGTTTTTACCCTCACTGCTATGATGCTAGCTGAAACCATCTGCAGCCATTCAAAATGCTAACTTGGTTAGCCTGCAAGAAGCTAGCTCTGGCTCTATGCGGAGTACCGGGATGAAATTGGTATCGATCTTCTCGTCTCTCTCGTAAGATGGCAAATAATCGTATTTCCCCAAATCTCTGCGTATTTCTTTAATTGCTGTCGATTTGTATTTGATGGTCAACAACGACTGCAACACAACTGCTCGTCTCTACTCAGGATTACTCCTAGGAAGTTTGACATGGTGCCAACCTGCGACCCACAATCCCCTGCTCCCACAACTTCTGACCTTGGTTACCATGGCAACCTCACCTTGAGCAAGAGGGGCACCCGCACTTCTTTCACTTTCCGCAAGATCAGACATACACCCTGCCGCTGTGGTGAGATTCTTGCAAGTATATAGTAATACAAGACTGTGTGTCTGTATTTGTGTGTGTGCGAGAAGACTGCATTGCTACTATTAGTAGAATACATGTGATATATGCAATTTGTTGGACACATTTATCCAAAGCACATCACAGCACCATGACTGAATGCATTTTCAGTATCTGTGGTCCCACTGGGAACTCTGGTGCTGTTTGTGTCATGCTCTACCCAATGAGCTACACAGGAGCACTGTGTGAATCTACAATCCTGTAAGTTTGTCATATGCCAGTTGCACACCAGAGATTTCAGGAGGTGAACAGTTTGCCTCCATTCATTGTCTGTGAGAAGCGAGTAATCGCGTACGCATAGCATGATGGAATGGGTGGTGATGCAAACCAGGCCCACGATGCGATGAGCAAAAGTTTTAAGCAAATGAGGAACCAATCACATTTTGGCAAAAATCCAGTTCTCAAATACTCCTGGTCATTACATTTTGTTCCTAGCTCCACTTCATCTTTTAATGGAAGATGGAAAGAGAATTATTATGGTTTGGTCAGCATTCTGTTTTTCTTCACAACATGTTGCTAGCTACCCTACATTCAAATAGCTGTAGCCACTTGGCTAGCTAGCTCGCCAGAGTAAAGCATCATTTCAAGATTAGGTTTTCCAGACATATGATTATGGATAATATTTCAGCAAAATGAAATGAAGGAAATGCTAAAATACAAAATATGTCTACATAAACAAATAATGCTAAACAAACCGAAAATTTGCTCTGATGCTTGACCCCAGAAAATACCCACTGAAATGCCCACAGGCAAGGACTTTTGATATAGCGAAGCGACGCAGAGCGAAGTGGCTGTGCTTGGTCTGCATATAAGTGTTGGTGTATGAATGTGTGTATGTATGTGTGTGATGCATTTGATAACCTTTGTGAATGCCTCATTCTCACCATTCAACCCTCCTCCTCCTTCTTTCTTCCTCTTCCTCCCTCTTACCAGCCTTCCCCTCTGCCTGCGACAGCCAGGGAGCTCCCTTAGCCCCTTTGCCCTCTCCTCCATCTCCCCCCTCACTTCCCCGTTGCCATGCCGACGCAGCCCGTCTGGAGGAGGTGTACGTGCACCGGGTATACGACGCCATCGCCTCCCACTTCAGCAGCACCCGCCACTCCCCCTGGCCCCGCGTCTGCCACTTCCTGTCCTCGCTCCCACAAGGAAGTGTACTGGCCGACGTGGGCTGTGGGAACGGAAAATACCTGGGCGTCAACCCAGAAGTGACTGCAGTGAGTGTCATCGTGTGTTATAATAATAATGCTGCGATACTTTATTGATCCCTGTAGGGAAATTCTTTTTTTACTTGCACACCTCTAGAGGAAGGTCAGAGGTCAGTGTCAGCTACAGCGCCCCTGGAGCTGGTAGGGATTCAGTGTCTTGCTCAAGGACACTTCAGCAGAGTGGACACTTGACAACACAGGAGCTTGAACCTGAGTCCTCCAGTTGAAGGGCAGTCTTTCTACTCACTACGCCACACTGCTGCCCAATTTATCAGTGTTCCATGGTTATAAGAGACTGATTTAAATATGACAAGGTGATGGAAGGGCTGATTTAGATGGTCTCCTTCCCCTCTTGTCCACAGTCATGCTCATGGCAGGTGTAATGATTCAAGCCAGTGCTTCTCAGATTATCATCATTGTGATATGAAAACACACCTCAAACCTCCTTTTGCTCATAAAAAGTCTAGACATAGACGTGTGCAAATGCTAAGCACTGGCTTCACATTCACCACCACATCAAAATGTGACATGTCACTCAAGACACATGGACAGCAAAACATGCTGAATCAGTAGTAGCAGAACGGTGCAAGAGCAGCTGACGTACAAAAGGGGCAGACAGTGTGCCAAGTGTGTAAGGGCTATTTCATGTGCAGCAAATCAGTAACGGCTGAGACAACAGAGACCCTGGATCTTCCTCCGAGCTAGAGATCTGAAACGGCAGCCTGAAATTAGGGGCTCAAACAGCTTCTGGAGGGGGTGGACAGGACAGTCCAAGATGGCATCTGCCTACTTCGGACCCGTCTGCTGTAAATATCATGGAGATGAGCCTGACTCACCCTAATAACCTTACCAGTCACTCTGACAAAGGCTACCAAGCCTGTTCTTGTCGACCAAGCTGATGCTCTTATCCAGAGTGACTTACAATTAGTTCAACAGTAGAATAAGCTTCAATTCCCATATCACAAAAATACAAGCAAACAAAAATAAGTGCAAAGGTCAAGGCCTCAGTGTCCTTACAAATATAAAATGAAAAAGGTAACAGAGTTACTGTGTGCAAGTCTTAAGCACCCAATTACAAATGTTGTCTAATTCAGGGCTCTTTCTGCACCTGATGTACTAGAGTTAAGTTTGCCGCAGTGGTTATATCCATATTGATTGATTGACAAAAAATTTCCCTCACCTCATTAGGCTAGGTTCTTAATGAAGTGAGGAAGAAGACAGAGACAAAGGCTTGCATCGTTAAGCTTGCCTTGAACAAGAGGCTACTGTTTACTTACTTACTTACTGGTATGAGTCAGGCTGGAGTTAAGGTGGTAATGCCTTGGTGAGTGTGTTTACATGCACACGAATATCCGTAATCAGTTATTACCTATTCTGTTTTTGAGTTGGCTCATGTAAACATCATATCCCATTTAAAATAGCTCAGATAAGCTCTTCTACCTATTATGAGGAACCAAGTAATAGACCTGAGATATACTGATAATATCCTGGATACGTGTTCTTCTTATCCCAATTACTGTTGGTTGTCATTGTTTGCATTAGCTCAGTTTCCATGGAAATATCCTGAGTATTCTGTTCACTTATGCATACCGGGATATTCATGGTTGGGATTTGGAGGTGCGTATAAGCAGCTTATCCCGACTTAAACCTTAACCGTGATAAATCATTATTCAGAAAACTGTGTGCATGCAAGTCATGGAAGTCACTCTGAATTGAATTGGCCAGTCATCTCTCTCTCTCTCACCTTTGTTTCTCTCCCTCTCCCCCTTCTCTTCCTCCTTTCCTGTCCTCTATCCTTCCCCCCTTTCTCTCTCTCTCTCTCTCTCTCTCTCTCTCTCTCTCTCTCTCTCTCTCTCCTCGTCCCACCCTCTCCCTTTGCAGATGCTAATGCTGTTAACCTTCACAGCTTTTAATTGAAATGAAAATGCTTGACCTTTGTATGTTTGCATGAATGTTGCGTGTGTGTGTGTGTGTGTGTGGCGGCAGTGGCTCAGGAGGTAGAGCCCTCGCCCAGCAACCGGAAGGTTGGTGGTTCGAGTCCACCTCCTCCTGGGGAAAAAATCTGTCGTAGTGTCCTTGAGCAAGACACCTAACTCTAATTGCTCCTGTTGAGCAGGTTGGCGCCGCCTTGTATGGCTGCCTCCGCCAACGGTGTATGAATGTGTGTGTGAATGGGTGAATGTGAGACAATCTCTGTAAAGCGCTTTGTGCTTTCGAGCTGTGAAAAGCGCTATATAAATGCAGTCCATTTACCATGAGAGAGAGAGAGAGAGTATGTGCGTATGTGTGCGTCTGTACAAATGTGTAGCATCTCTCTCACTACACCCCATCTGTTTTGGGAAGAGATCATATGACTCATATGACTCAATTTCTCCCTGAGACAAAATGTATTGGAATTATTACCACTGCCATCAATTCCCCTCTCTCCCTCCTCTGTTCCCCATTCCCTTTCTTTCCAACTTCCCTAGTCCATACCCCTCTTTCTCTCTCCCCCTCTCTATCTTCCCCCTCCTTCCCTTTCATTCCTTTTCCTCTTTTTCCCCTCTATCGCTTCGCCTACCACAGTCCCTCTCTCCCTATTTTCCTTCCCTCCCTGCGTTTATCTGTCTCTTCTCTCTGTCCACCTTTCCTCCATCTTTCTTTCATTCCATATCTACTCTTTTCCTGTCTTCTTCTCTGTTCTTTCCCCTTCTACTCACTGGCTTGAGGAACTATTGACTGCTATTTAAGTGGTTCTGTATCACATTATTAATAGGGTGAAATTAGCTCAAATTGAGAGTCAGCATAATTTTGCTGCCAAAATGTGTTTAACAGGAGGAAACTGGCTTCCTCTAATTTCCTCCTCTTCTTTTTTTTAAGGAGATTGGGCAGTCCACTCAGCGTAAGCATTTTTAAATTTAATTAGACAGTTGGAAAGTAGGGAGGTAGACAGAGTAGGGAGACACATGAGGGAAAGCTCTGTCAGGATTTGATGCTGGGCCAGTAGGGGTCACATGTCTACAATCTCTGGACACAACTTCCTCTTAATTTCTAATAGACTCAACCAATAATAATTGCTGATCCATTGTTGAGTGAAGAAATTAAGATTTAAGATTTAACTAAGTAACTGCTCACAGACAGTTCACTGTTCCTTTTTTTGTGTGCGCGCACATGGCCATCTGTTTTTTGTTGTTGTTTTTTTGTATATTGTATTAAAGCTGCACTAGGCAACTTTGCACTTTGGTGGTCCCAAGTAGCAGCAGGAGATAACGTTTAGAAAGTTTGAAGGACTAAATTTACCCAGAAATCATGTAACGTGACCTCAATTCAGAGCTTACCATCGACCCCAATGACGGATGCAACCGTTGTCCAAGCATCGTTTTTGAGACGTTTATTCCTGTAGTCTTTCAAGTAAAAGTTGTAGAGAACTAGGAAACTTTGAATGGCTGCAATCAACTTTTCATCCATTCATCCAGTTGCAGCCCCAGTTTGTGATTTAGACTAATAAGACTGGTGTAGTTTTACGTAGAAAATCTTGCCTAGTGCACCTTTAAGTCTCAATACATGAACAACACAATAACAACTTGACACCTACACACTGTGTGTGTGTCTGTTTGTGTATTCTGTGTCCCTTCAGGTGGGTTGTGACCGTAGCAGTGCCTTGGTCCAGATCTGTGCAGAGAGGGGTTACCAGGCGTTTGTGTCTGATGCCCTCAACGTCCCGCTACGAACAGCCACCTGCGACGCCTGTATATCTATAGCTGTCATACACCACTTTTCCACACAGGTACACACACACACACACACACACACAGGACCTGTGACGCCCTTATCTGTATTGCTGTCATATTATATTATATTATATTATATACCACTTCTTCACACAGATGGGCCCACACAGAAACACTCACACAGATAGACTCACAGAGAGAGAGATACACTGAAAGACACACACACACACAGTTACTGGCAGAGGTCATCCCACATCAAGACATAATGTATCACTTAATTGTTCATCACAAAAATTAATTGGCCTCATAAAAGAGCTTGTGTGTGTGTGTGTGTGTGCGTGTGCATGTGCGTGTGTGTGTGGGTGTGTGTGTGTGTGTGCGCGCACATTGTAGGAGCGTCGGCTGGCTGCAGTGAGGGAGCTGGTGAGACTGCTGAAGCCTGGAGGTCGAGCACTCATCTATGTCTGGGCCCTTGAACAAGAATACAACCAGCAGAGGTCCAAGTACCTCAAAGACTACAACAAAGAGCATCCTGGGAACCACATCACCGCAGACAACACATCAGAAGGCAGCCAGGTGCCTCAAGTGAAATTGAGTATCCACACCAACAGAAACTTAAAAGACTACAGCATAAAGCAGGCAGGGAGCCACAGCCCCTTAGACAACATATCAGATGGCAGCCAAGTGCCTGATGGGAAATTGAGTGTGCACACCAATCGCACGGCCTTCAACACCCAGGATCTTTTGGTTCCCTGGCATCTGAAAGAGGGAAAAGGAGGAGGGGGAAGAGGGGAGGGAGAAGCAGGAGAGGATGGGAAGAAGGGTAAAAGGAAAGGCAGGTCCAAAAAGACTTCAGATAACTCCACTGATGCCCACGCTTCTGTTCCTCCTAGCCCCAATCCCAACTCCAACCCTAAATCCAGTTCTGGTTTGGGTTGTAATCGAGCCACAAGTCCCTGCCCAGCCTCCATATCAGCCCCTAGTTCGAGTTCCATAACCAGTCTTGACCCCAACCAAGACCCCAGCTCCAGCCAAGACGCTAAATCTGAATCCAGTTCAGGTTTGGACTCCGACCCAACTTCTTTTTCAAGTCTCGATATCAGCGATACCACTCACAGCTCGGATTTCACGTCTAAACCCAGTACAGGTACTGACACTAGTCAAGCCTCGCGCTCCAGTCTACGATCTGAGCCTAAATCCAGCCCAGCCCCGGTGTTCCACCGCTATTACCATGTGTTCCAGCAGGGGGAGCTGGAGCAACTGTGCGGTCAGGTGGCCGGGGTTACAGTACAGACCAGCTACCACGACCAGGGCAACTGGTGTGTCATATTGGAGAAGGACTGAGAAACACACTTACAGATACATACACACATATGCTACGGCACAGCAGCCAACTACAACCATCAGGGGAACTGGTGTCATATAACTATTCTTCAGTTATCTTACTTCATTGACTGTCTGCAGTGAAGAAACATCAGCGAAAAAGTTTCACAATGCAATATAAAAATATTGATTTCACCAACAAACAGTTTTTACACCAAACAGTTTTGGCAAAACAGTGTAATAAAGAATGTAGTTAAGACTAAAGCCAGATATGCACTGGAAGCATCAGATGTATGCATTTTCAAACGGCCCAATGTTTTTTAACGTGCATTAGAAGAAGTGGCACGTCAGTCCACCTTGACACATCTGCTCTAAACCTGGCTTGATTTTGGAACTTCAACAGAAAACAAAACGGCTTTTCCGGAGTTGCAGTGGTCATAGATTTTGTTTTTGGGCAAAAGTATTTACAAAGACTGCAATGACTGCAAACAAAGCAGATAATTTAGCTAGTAACACATGTATGGACAAAATATGAATGCTATATTGAGTCAAGACAATTAATGCAATGTAATATTGAATTTTATCATCTCTTATTAATGTAAATAAAAAAGAGAAACCTGAGTTTGTGCCAGGCATTGTTGTTGTTCTTCTTACTCAGTCACTTGTCCACAATTGGTCAAAGTGGGACTTTCCTGGGTGCCAACTCAGTATACTTGGAGCAAGGGTTAAAAGCAGACCCAGGTTAAATGCTATTTGCAAATAATTCTTAGCATTTGTTTTAACTAACCTATTTGGTGTACTGCATTGGATGAGCCCTACAAAGTTTAGACAATTACAGGAAACGTCAATTCAGTTGATTTCTGGCACAACTTACCTGACACTGTCTTAAGTGTCCTGTTGGAGTAAATCCCACCAATCTGGTACCCAAGCAGGTAAAAACAATTGCTATTTGACCCAGGTCTGATGGAAAGTAGTATTAGTTTATTTGAAATGGAAGCCCAGCAAGCTAATAACCTATTTTGGCAACAAGAGGCAGGAAGAAACCTAGAGATACTGTTTAGAGGGGAAATTGAAAAGCATATAAGCGTGATCTGGCTAGCCCTGTCTATCCCTTGGGTCTCTTTAAGATTCTCCAGAGTGCCCCTGTGTAGTTCACCAGCATTAATCTTTGTCTCACTGCTTTGCTTCTCCCCTCTTCCATTCTCTTTATCATACCCTCAGTGTCTGCTCAAAATTCACTGAGCAATGGCCACGGGTGCCCAACCTTTTCAGCTCAAAGGGCAAAGATGTAACATGGGTGGAGGGCTGTGGGGGATTTGCAACAAGGGGAATTGTACAGGTATATATTTTTTGCCCTTTTTGTTAAAAATGTGGTTGACAAAGATAGATTGCATTATTTCTTTTAAGAAAGGGGATGCCATTCTTTGTAATCCGGCTGATAGCACCCCATGGTGGTGGACCGTGGTCCAAAACATGTATTTGGATATACTAAATCATAGATTTCACATTATAGTCCTTGTGAATATATCTTGCATGAAAATAGACCCAGTATAGAGCGTCTTGTCCTTCTTGAACCTGAACCACTTTGTGGCTTTACTGAAGGCAAAGTTAGGTACTTCCTGTGGGCCTGTGGCCGTTAGGGCAGAATACAAGGAAATCCTCAACACTGGCTGTTTTTTCTCCTGTTTTTGTGTTTTGCAATCAGCCCCCTGGTGTTTTCTGCTATTTGTGTGCAGATAAAGTAATTGTAGTCACACTTTTACACACTTAATGCATTCTTAGCAGCACTGTTGCTTCTCAGTGTAAGAGACTGACTGCAGTTCCCCTAACGGCCACCGGTGTCAGTAAGAGTAACAATTTACATATAGGCCCTTTAATTAAAATATAATTTTATTAACAATGCAATCGTAGTCTACAATATGTATAATACAATACATAAAAAATCAAAATTAGAAAAAAAGATTTTTTTTTTATAAAGCAGGGTTAATTTTATATTGTTTCAATGTTAATTTGATATTAAATCAATGATTGAATTTGAATTTAAATAACATTAATTCTTGTGTTGGTGTCAATCCATATTCAGTGTTGGATCAACATTATTTTTTTTAGTCAATATTGACTCAATGTTATTTTTCCATCTGGGATCAAAGCTACAATCATGTGAAATTGATATGTGGGTAATGTAGCATTGAAGTGTGGTGAGGGAAGTGATCTAGAAGGTATCACTACCACATTTTCTTCCGACATGGACCACATTGGCCCCACGGCACAGGAGTCTAGCTCACTGTAGAGAAGATTGCACCTTATCCCTCTGACACACACACACACACACACACACACTATACAGCGTTTTACCAGACGGCTGTAAAGACCGAATGAATCCTATGATAATGGGCTATTGATGGCGGCAGAGTGGAGCCCGGTTATTTGGTGTGGTCCTTATGTGGCAGGTAGGTAATTGGCCAGTGGCTGCTGGTAAATTACCCCTGTGGTTCCTCAATCCACCGGGACCCGCGGAGACAAATGGCCCGTGATGGGAGCGGCAACATCGAGGCGGGAGTCTGACGGTTGTTTGGTGGTTTTATCGACGGTGGTTTATTGATTGTGGTTAAGCAGATTGTTATTTGTGTGTGTGTGAGAGACAGAGATGTATGCATGTGGGAAAGAGTGTGTGTGCGCGTCTGGTGCTGTTGTTGCGTCTGGCAGCAGATAACCACTTGACATTTGGAGAGATAATTAAAGATTTCAAGATGTTTCCCCCAGGCAAAGCCCATTGATCTGGCTGGCTGCTAGTGAATTTAAAATCGTCAGCTCACAGGAGTCAAGAGACCATTTGATTGAAATAGCTTTTATCAATGGTTTCCCTGATGGATTGTGGTGCTAATAGCCTACTGAAATAAAAAGCCTGCATGATTATGTGTTGCATTTGACTTGAAATAAAACTAAAACTAAAATCCCACCAGAGAGAGACATTTGATGCAGTAATGAACTGAGTGTGAATTTCTCCTGTAAATTCAGTTAAAAGTTAGCCTACTTTTCCCCAGCAGGTGAGTGAAGCACATTTACAGCACAAGATCGAAAGCACTAGGCTACTTTTCCCTCATTCATTTACAGAGAGTGAGTAATCCCTGTCAGACCACTTTGTCCTAAAATGGACAACAAGCTATACTGTTTATTCCCTTGACATGCTAAAAACTGTGAACCAAGACACAAAATGTTTTACAGGCTTATTGCCTGTGTGGGGACGACTTGCAGAAAATGCTTGATATTGCTACAAATTGGTGTTCAAAATGGAGACTCATGATCAACCAAGGTAAACCCCTAACCATGCACTTCAGTAAAAAGGGGACTGCGCGAACGCTGCAGAATTTTTCATTTGGTCTCAAAGTCACACGTTTAGCACACAAACAAATGCGAACAAAGCGGATTCTGCCAATCTATAAAATAACAAAACCAGATTCAGCGTTTTTTCCGTCCGTTTACAATGATTGGTAAAGGTACTATTTTCCTCATCCCCTATTCAGCTTGGGTGTGGACATTTGGACCAATCAGCAGGTAGTGCGCAAACATACAAACACGGTGATTCGGTCCCGGAAGCTAACTACCGGATCATCTTCCTAATTCAAATAGTAAAATCAACATGATGTTTATTTCCAAAAAATGCTGAATCGGGTTTTGTTATTTTATACATTGGCAGAATCCGCTTTGTTCGTGTTCATTTGTGTGCTAGAAGTGCGACTTTGAGACCTGTTTCACCGTGCAATCAATGGGGGAGAGAAAAAAAACACAATTTTGGATTATCAAGTTTGAATCTATGGAGCAACTATTGAAGATATCTCGCCAATATTTGGAGTTACATCATGGCAAGGTAACTACACAATCCAAACCTCTACCAAACTTTAATGATGCTTTAAAAAAAGTTTAAAAAAATACTAGCCTGGCTAACGCTGACTGCGACAGCCAGCAAACTGGGCTTCATCTGTAGGTAGGAGTGAAAATCACTATAATATTCCTATAGTATTACTATAGGGACTACCATAGGGAGCATCTCTATTTTACTCTAGTGACTTTATAGTGAGT
>OMLI01061533.1:0-17413 GCA_900302605.1 Rondeletia loricata
AAAATCCCCCCCCCCCCTTCCCCCCCTTCAATTTGCACCCTGATTATTATTATTATTATTATTATTAATCCAAGTCAATCATATCACGAACCCAAAGCATCACGTTACACTGGCCTATATAAAATTCAATGCCCCTCCGTTATATTGATTCTGCCGCCGGGCCTGGTATTGGTCACTTTCCTCCCCACACACACTAATTTAGACCGTCAACTAATGGTCGGGACTAAGCAGTTTTAAGCTAGCAGCACCCCATGTGGACCTTGTTAACGTTTGCTTCAGCGAAAGTTTTTGTCTTGTGTTAGACCTTGAAAACACATCTTAACAGTTATTTTCATCATTTCCTGGGCACGTTTGATTTGTGTGAAGCTGCCATACTCCAGGGCAAGGTGAAGTACCGGTTGCTAGGTTACTAGTTAGCAAGGACTAATTCATTAAAAACTTGTGTTAGCTTTCATGTCGGTCCAGTAGCTATTTATAGACGTAGTACTTTGTTGTGTTAAATAAAAAGGTGGGTTAACTATAACCTCCAGTGACCATGAGACAAACACCATTATGCACAAAAATCATCTGTTTTCAGAAAAGCATGTTTTCCCCTTAAGATGCCATATTGCTTATAACTTAAATTAGTTAGATACTCCTTGCTATGATATATACTCTGAATTGTATATCATTAAGAATTGTGTCACCCTAGAAACGTGGGTAAATTATTCTCCAAATAAAAAGCTGGTTAAAATCAGTTTAGGTGGGGTTAGCCTCCACTACATCCCTGTGATCAGACATTAAAAATGGATTGATAACAACCAACCAACCAACCACTCCTCTGTAGGACTTCAAAGATGACTGACCTTTCATCCAGCAAAGGGAGGAAGAGAAAGAAGAACGCAGCAGCAGATGTTTCAGCTCCAGAGCCCCCATCCATGTTGTCCAAGGTCACCTTACTGAGCACTTCTCAACTCCTCCTGGAAATCCCTGCTGACACCAACACCAGCCTCCCAGTGTGGGACGCCATGAGATCCGAGCAGGTCGACATCGCCTGGGCTGTCAACCCGTACGGCATCAATGTTCGTTTAACGCCTGCGCCCTCTAAGCGAGGTAAGACTACAAGGAAGAGTGATAGTGCTTCCAACATGGCACAGACTTCAGCTTCTCATCCCAGCAACCTCCAGCCTCAAATGATCATCCAGCCCATAGCTCAGCAAGATGGCGCCTCCCAGAACACCTCCAATATCCTCCTCACCTTCTCACAAAACAGCCCCCAGCCGCTGCCTAGCCCTGGCCCTCCTAATCAGCTACAGACGATAGCCCCAAGCCCGGTGATGTCCACCTCGCTCATCGTCCCCCTGCCTGTCATCATCACCCAGACCCAGCCTGCACCCCAGCCCAGCACCCCTTCCAAGAAAGGGGTCATTTCCATCACCCAGACCCCGGCAGGCATCCCCAGCAAGCCGCCGGCCCTGCCCAAACCACCTGTCTCCCGGCCCTTCCACACCAAGATCTCCTCCGACATCCAGATCTGCGACAATTTCCTCTTGAATTTGTGTCGCACAGGGGGCAAGTGTAAGATGCACCACACTCCCTACCCCTTCCACTGGCAGCTGAGGTGTGTGTCCACCCACCAGTGGGTCGACATCCCCCCTCGCTCTCAGCTCTTGCTGGAGAGGATCTACTGCGATGTCAACCAAGAGGTGATTGGCATCAAGGACGGGTGAGTAAGAGGGCAGGACCGGAGACGGATTTCTGATTTCAGCTTATGTTATTAGATGATGTTCTCTGTTGACAATCTCGTATCTGCAAAAAGTACCTTTTTCAAGAACGAATTAAAGAATGGCTGCTATCTCATTGATGCTCATGTGGTTTCAAGGGCCCATGTGTCATGGAACTCACATAACACATATATGAAATCTAAAATAAGAAAAAATAAAACACCAAAAGTGATGTGTGGTGTTTAGATAACCAAAATGAAAATGCAATATATTCTAAATCTTAAATGTAATCAAATACTCTGGATGTGTATGTATTGCAATTGTACGTCAATTTTTCATACCATTCTCGGTCAGGATTTTTATTGTATTGATGATGGTAAAGGTAGGAGATCTCCTTCAGTAAAAAACAAATAAAAGTCAATGGATTTTACATGTAATCTCACAATGCTGTTGTGTCCTACATTCCTTTTAGACACGACCTCTACAACCTGGATTTTGACTCTATGGACTTGGACAACGCCTCCAAGTATGACGAGGTGAGACGACTGTCTAACACTGATGACCCAGCCAAGAACCCTTACTTCCCCTGCAAGTGGCAAATCTACTGGTGGAACAACCTCAACTGGCAAGAGTACAAGGAGGTAAAGGCCCCTACTTCTCCCTCCTCTCTTTCTTTCACAACCTTTTTATCCTCTTTCTCTCTCCTTTCCCCTCCTCACTGTCTCTTTGTCTCCCTCTTATCTTTTTCTGCTCTCCACAGTCCTCTCTTGTTCTAGTTTCAACTCTTTTCCCATTCTGGATTTCCCCATTGAGTGAATTTTTCGGCAACCGATTCCCATGAAAATGTGCTTGCACACTGATCGATATGCCTCCTCAAAGGACGTGTCCAAGTTGCTGCTAGAGAAGATGAATGAGAAGGAGCCGGAGTGTTCCTTCCACATCGGTTCACAGGAGTACAAGGTGGACTTCACCAGTATGACCCAGACCAATGTCACCACAGGATACCAGAGAGGAATTCGCCGCAGACCCGCCTACCACTCCCTTTTGTCCATGGAGCCATACCTGAAGTAAATATCCTGCCTCTTTTCTCCCTCTCTACGTCACTCACATACATACTAGGGTTAGACCGATACATTGGTTTGATATCGGGCCAATATTGGCCTTTTATTAAAAATCAAACATCTGGCAGTGTCATCCACCTCTGATATTACATTACATTACATTACGGCAATTAGCAGACGCTTTTATCCAAAGCGACTTACATCATCATACACTACATTATATACATCATCCTATACATACTGATGGATATTATGTTATGATTACATATTTATTGTAAAATTGATCAGTATTTCACTGGTTGTCTATGGGAAGCTCTTAACCTGAAAAGATCTAATGCCAAAAATGTCACACATATGCAAAATATGTAATATTATAATCGTTTTTATTTAAGTTTTTTTTTTCTGGGATTTCAATGGAGAGTTTTAGTGTCCCTTGGTCCAAATACTGTGTCAGGCTTTTCCATCCTGCCAAGAATAAATTCTGTATACAGTTACTGTATAACCGTGTATCACAATTTCAGTTTCCCCAATTAATAGTCTTATAATATTGTCATCTCGGCAATAATGAAACTTTTAATTTCATTTAGAACATCTGCTGTAGTTGAAAATAGTCAAGATGGTGATATAAGATACCAAAAGTGCATACAAATATATAAAAAAATGTATTCAAACTAATAACCATGATTAATAACTGTGATCACGATATCTAGCAAAATAATCGGGATTATATTTCAGCCACAATAATTTGGCCCTAGAAACACAGAATACTTATTTTTTGGCATGGAAATGGCTAAATTAAAATCTTGAATATCGGCATAAAATATTGGCTATTAGTAGCTTCAATCCAAAAAATATCGGTATTGATTGAACCCTAAAATACAAACAATGCACACTCATCACCTGCTCTGACTTGTTTATGGGTTTCAGATGTATAGTCACTTTGTGAGATGTTGCCTTTGGAATGGTCCCATATCTCCTCATTGCCAAGTTAATAGTGCAATCTAACCCTTTCTTTGGTCTTCCCTTCCTCTTCCTCTTCTAACACCCGCTGCAAAGAGAAGGCCCTAAGCATCATCAAGGACACAAGCCACCCAGCACATACTCTGTTCTCACTCCTCCCATCTGGATATCGCTACCAAAGCATTAGAGCTCGGTCCACCCGTCTCAAAGAGACTTATCCTCAGGCCATTAGAATAATGAACAGTTCTTGAACACATAGGTGTGCACGCATACATGTGCACACAAGCATTATTCACTCCATTGCATTTGAATGTATGTGGTACTTTTTGAGTGCATATGACAATAAACAAAAACTCCCCACACCCAGGACAGGAATCCTGAGTGGGTCCACCCAGTCTCTCGGTGAGCCTCCTGCGGCCAACTTCAGCGTGGACCCTCTGGAGGAGTTCAGCAGCTGGTACCCCCCGGTGTGGAGCCTGGTCTCAGAGCAGGAATACAGCCTGGTGGACGTCCCGGCAGGCACGCAGGCCTACCTGAAGGTCTATAACCTGTTCCATGAGAGCCTGCCTGAGACCAAGGTGGAGATCATCAGCATCCAGCAAATCCAGAACCTCCTCCACTGGGACAAGTTCCAAAGGTTCGGCTGCTGTTTGTGTCTTTTCTTGTGTGTGTAACATGGATGGAGAGGTATTAATGGTATGATTGGGTAGTCATTCTCTGCACTTAACGCTTGCTCTGAAAACTCTGTTAGAACAAAACTCTGTTATGAAAGAGGCTAAACTTTAGCCTCTTTTCATAACAAAGTTTTGTTCTAAAGTTGTAGGTAGTAAGTAGGGTTCAACTGATAATGGGTTTTTAATGGCTGATACCAATAGAGATTTTAGATTGAAACTGACGATATCTTGTGCCAATATTCAACATCTTAAAATATGACAATTTTCATGCCAAAAATGTACAATTATTCTGTTTCCCCCAGAATTATATTTTTGGAGGGTGGAAGCACCTCTGAAATAGCATTTAAACCATGGGACACCAAAACTCTCTCATTGAAACCCAGGACAGTGCTATTACTACTACCACTACTACTACTAATAGTAACATATCCATGCATACGTTTGTGTGGGCAGGATACTTTCACAGTAGATATGTGTTACATCAAAACACTTGAACTTGCAGCACAAATACATTTTCATTGCAGGTACAAGTCCCACATGCTGAAGCACCACACCAAGACGAAGGAGCCTCTGGAGAGGCATCTGTTCCATGGCACAACCACGAAGGCTGTGGAGGACATCTGCCACAACAACTTTGACCCACGTATGTCCGGAGTCAACGGAGTGTCCTACGGTCATGGCTCCTACTTCGCCTGCAGCGCCTCCTTCTCCAGCTCCTACTCGGCCAGGTTGGGGGTCGATGAGGTTCGCCACATGTTCCTGGCCAAGGTGCTGGTGGGTAAGGTGAGCTTGGGAAAGAACAGCTACCGCCGCCCCCCGCCCCTCAGCTCCAAGACCAAGCAGTACTGTCTCTATGACACCTGCGTCGATAGCTTGGAGAAACCCACCATGTTTGTAGTTTTTGATAACTGTCAGTGCTACCCGTACTACCTCATCAAGTACAAAGACCTACCCAACATGATTGATATGGCAGAGTGAAAAAGAGGATGCTGTTTGTTGGATGTTGATATTCATTGTTCATATATCTTGAAGGTGTCCAACTGTAAGATGGCCAGAACTGTTATTAAATCACTTGTGGTTGCAGCTATCCTCCCAGGCCAGACGAATGTTAGTATAGTTACTGTCCTCAGCTTACATTAAATATAATACAGTATATAGATTGTGTGCAGTTAAAGTTTTACTGAACAATGAAGACATGTAAGCAGAGGAGTTGAAATGTTTTAATGTGTCTCCAAAGTTACGAAGACGAGCACTTTGTGTTTCAAAATGTGTTAATTTTGGTTACTGAAAAAACATTTTACACTGATGGAAATAATTAGATTTGTTTTGTTCTGTATCAAATTGAAATCTTTGTGTTTATGAAAATAAACTGTTTACTGAATACATTCATCTTTCAGTATATTGAAGTGATAAACAAGTCTGATCATCCATTGATATTATTTACATTTATTGAAATACAGCCATATTTCAAAATGCCAGAATGGAATGTGATATACCAAAGTCTCTTGTAGTAAAAGCATATCTGATATTTCAAAATATTTTATATAAACCTTTTTTCCTCTTCATCATTCTAAATTACATGACAAAACATGACTTCCACAGAATGCTGGCACACCTTTTGTTTTTTATATATTTGAAACATGATTAATTATTTTAAAAATAAACAGGTATTTTCAATTTGCATGTTAAAGAGAATGGTAATTGATCTAGGTGTCTGACAGACCATTATGAGAGAGAAACACCCTACTCAAATAGCATACAGTCTAACCCTGAACAGCATTCCGAGTGGGATGCCGCATTGAAAATCATTTTTCTTCAAAGGACCAAGGTTGGACTGTATTAAAGTGACTTATTTACCCCTTGGCTCTGTAGCAACAATGACCCTCAAGATATGTTTGTATAATATACAGAAATATTCAATTCTGTTTCCTGGTTCACAGACATACACTGAATATACAAAATATTAGGGACACTTCCTCTTTTCATGAAGTACACTGATGAGGTGAATCCAGGTAAAAGCCATTATCCCTTATTGATTTCCCTTATTAAATCCGTACCAATCACAAAGGAGGAGATGGAGATAAAGAGAAGCAGACGAGTTAGAGAAGGATTTTTAAGCTTTAAGACAATTGAGATGTGGATTGTGCTAAAGAAGCTGCAACTCAATATCAGGAAGATGTCCCTGATATTTTGTACATTCAGTGTAGATTCAGTTTTGTCTTAGACTACAAAGCTCCTCTGTGTAGACATGAACGGATTAGGCTTTGTTTGGCATATCAGTGCTAACTACCAGCCATTATTTTAAAATTCCATGTCTTGAAATGACATTTAGTCTGTATTTTATGATGTTTAAAGACCACTGGAAGAGATCAAACAATAAGGCATGAACCTATATAAGAATATAATAAATCCCTTTTTTCTATTTCACTGTGCAACTCCGCTTTTATGCTTGCTTTTCTGTGAGAATCCAACTTGGTAAGACGCAAATAAAATCACAATATCAAGTGATACAAAATTACACTGTTCACTAAAACACAAAAACACATATACTATTCTGAATAATGCACTTTCCACACAAGCAAACAGGAGAGGGATGAGAACATGTTACTGGATTAATGACTTCAAAATCAGTGGATGCCAGATTAAAACATACGGCCACATTTAAGACGTGTAAAAAACACTGAGTGAAATCTAATTTGAAGGCAACACAAGCAACAGAAAAGGCATCCTTAGTACATATGTCACTGCTAGTCAAACATAATGCCTAGGGCTATAAATCATACAATGAAAGGGTCTGATAAGAGCGCCTGTCTCTAGCACAGATGAAACACAAGAGAGCAGTCTGTTTTGCTTTGTGTCTTTTTTCCCTTTTAGTTTGTATGCTTGTGCGCACACACACAGATATGTAATGGCTAAACCAACATTCAAACAACAACCCTACATTAATGGCAAAGGAGCCATGATGGTAAAGTTTTTAGGTGATGATTGTTTGTTGTAATTTGCCAACATGGAGCACCAACATCCCTGCCCAATATCCTCTTATCTCAGTATCATATCCTATTCATGTCATCAGTGTGATCTGAGTCCAATGATAAGCTGTGTTACTGACGATGAGAGAAGACATCAAGGGTCACGGGCAACTACTGTACATGGTTTTCCTCCGAGGCAGATCTGCTGGTGACTGACCATACAAATGTCCAGGTACAACAATGTAGATGCGTTCAGTCCTTTGCGAGTGTGTAGTGATTCCAAGTGGTCCTGTGAGAAGAGATCTGAGGGGAGACAGGAAAGGGGCTGGTGGTGGGGAAGTTAGTCATGGCAAAACTGTTGTGGTTCACTCGCAGGCCAACTTGCTGTCAAAGCTTGACAGGCCAATGGCAAAGGCTTGAAGAGCACACATGGGATAGTTATAGTCCAGGGTGAAGATGTCTTCTGCCACTCTGCCAAACTGCATGACGATGTAGTCAGCTGGAGTTGGGGGTAACAGAGAGATATTCAAGCATAATTATGTCAATTGCTAATGTAATGTAAGCATGAGCAGTGGAGAAAATGTGTAACATAGTTGATAGAGAGGAAGAGCACAAATAATGAAACAAATAAATATATTGGGCAAAAGTACCTTCATGTACTCTGCTCCCTCTTCATGGAACTTAGTCAAAATGATTTAAAGCTAAAAGAGCTGGTCTCTCTTGGTGAGTTCAAACTGTTAATGAAGGATCTTGTGGCAGACTCAACAAGGAGCTGTCTTTGTTTAGTCAAGATTAAAACAGGTTTGGCCTATGAGCATGCTGGTTTGTTAGTAGGCTATTCCCTTTTGGACCATTTATATAGAAGATTTACTTTGTTCTCTCTTTTATGTGATTTTGACTGTATTTTGATTTGCTGTATGTTGTTGGTCTGCAACTTTTATGTCATGGAAAATAGATTATTAATAATAAAGGGACTAACCTGACTAAATAAATACAAAATAATTAAATAATAATATATTGTGGAGCACTGCTGCCATGCCAACACTCCACTGAGTGTCCCCAGGAGGTTCAAATCCACAGACAGCACCCGTTCCCACAGAGGCAAGAAGAATGAGGTCACTGATGGGCTGCACTATCCAACTGTTTAAAGTAATAATCCAGGACATTTTCATATAAATAAAGTTTTGCTTCACTATCACCGACTGATATAACACAGTAGTCATTTAACCTATACCCAGTTTATGAAAGCTTTTATATTTGTTGTTCTAAATACCCAGGGTCGGTAGGTCTTTCCTGGAAAAAACTAAAACCTTGCCGTACAGGAAGTGATGCGTTTTAGAGTTTCTAGCAGCAGCAATAGCAGTTTGTTTGAAATAAATTGAAGAAGAACTGGGTAGTTAGTATGAGCAGCGATAGCCACCATAGATGAACGGACAAAGAAAAGAGCGCCACCTACAGAAACTCAAACCTCTGCTGTGCAAAAACACCACAGCAACGACCACTTAGCACCAAAGATGTTGTCCAAAAAAAATAATACAAAGTAAAAATGCCACTATAAAGTTTGTATAAAGTTGGATTACCACTTTAAACTTTGGTATTCACCTAACCACATGAGAATGTGCCCTTGTCTCCCTTTTGTAAGCAGTAGCAGAGCGTGAGAGCGAGAGAGAGAGCGAGAGAGAGCGAGAGAGAGAGAGACAGAGAGAGAGAGCGAGAGAGAGAGAGAGAGAGAGAGACTTACGGTCATTGTCGTGAACGATCTGAAAGTTCTTGACCGAGGCTTGAGTAACACGACCATGGAAGTTCAGCACATATGACTGGGTATCATCGTTCCACACGGGGGCCTTGTTGTGCAACTCGATCAGGTTGTCCAGTGAGTGGTTCTGCCACTTACTCAGCAGGCTCTCCTGCTCCTGTAATACAAACATATTTATGTTGACCTTTTAGCCATTTAGCTGACGCTCTTATCCAGAGAGACTTACAGTACATATCAAACGCATACATTTATATGTCACATACCACACAAACCTAATAGGACATCATTTACACAGGGTTGGTGAAGCATCACTGAATATGATATCGTTTGGCTACAGATTAACAGATTAATTGTATAGGTTGGTTATACAGTAATGTACAGTATTGCCATTTAGTCAAGTTTAATTTATTTATGAGACAATACATATATAAAATCACACTAAACACAGAACATCAACATAGCACTGCACTGTTTTAGACAGTGAGTGGACAGATGCTTTCACAGGCGCCGCTTGATTCCAGGAAGATCAGACTCACATTGTTGGGCCGTACAGGGACTCTCTCAAAGTTCATGTTCATGCCAGGGATGATCACAGTCATCTTACGGGGACCTTTGAATCCCAGCACATTGGTTTCCTGCCAAATTAAACAGACCGTGACAATTTCACACAAATCTTATGATTGAACATGATTGAAGCAAACACTTTGCTTGTGTGTATCTCTGTCTTTCACTCACATAGCAGATGGCAGCCAGTTCCTGCCGTGTATTGCTCTCTTCCAGCAGTGTCCCAGGGTTTTTGCAGGGGTTGGTGCCGTTGTCGTACACCGTGAATTTGGTGCCCATCAGGTTGGACCTGTTAGAAGTTAACACACAACAGCAGTTGCATGTTCACACTTTTTTTTTCTGCAGCGCCTTATTTACATTCAAGACAATGGGAGAGGCCACAAGGCGGATGGAAAGTCAACACTTTGAAAAAGCACTGTGCCCATCTTTTGAGGCAGAGTGGAGCATTTTCTAAAGCTGACCAATCACAGCGACTAAGAGGTGGGGTTGCACGCAACATAGGCAGCTGACAGTTATAAGACAATAAGATAGTAACAACAAATGCTAAGAGTTCCTGAGTGTCTGTGAGTTATACATGAGTAGTGTTTGCTCATAGTGACAGCTAATGCAGCTAGGTGTTATGGAAGGTGTGTTGCATGAGCCGCTTTTTATTAGCAGCACAAAATGCAGTTTTTTTCTACCAAAAAAGCAGAACAGTGTAAACAGTAAACACGCCCTTAATCCAGCTTCAGACCCCTGAGGGGTGTCAGGATGCATGGAAGGCTCAAAACAGTTTCAGGAAGATTTAGCCAGATGTCAGTGTGACCTTTTAGAAGGTAAACCATGCATAATATCAACAAGTGACATTTTGAGATCGACATGAAGTCCTCCTTCATGGTAGATCAAAGAAGAAAAGTGGTTTTACCTCAGTTTACCCATGAAGCTCTCTCCCTCTCGCGACAGATCAGTGGCGTCCACTGAAATAAGGTAGTTGGACGTCTTGCTCTTCTTCCTCTTTCTTCCTGCCAGCAGAAATACCTGGAGAGAGAGAAAGAGACAAATGTATTTAGTCATCATGCCTGTGCTGTAAAGGTGAGGTTGCACCGCTGAGAGGTAATTAATTATTTGGCCTAATTATGTTGTGGCTTACATGCCTAAAATTGGTTGCCTACATTTAAAGGCGGCTGTAGCTCAGTAAGAGCAGTCGGCCAATGATCGGAGGATTGGCGGTTCGACTCCCGCTCCTGCTGAGTTCACATGCCGGTGTGTCCTTGGGCAAGACACTTAACCCCTCACCCACCTTGCCTCGTGTGAATGCGTATGAATGATCTTGGTGGTGGTCGGAGGGGCCGTTTGGCGCACACTGGCAGCCACGCTTCCTCAGTCTGCCCCAGGGCAGCTGTGGCTACAGACGTAGCTTACCACCACCGGTGTGAATGTGTATGAATGAGTAATGGTTTCTGTAAACCACTTTGAGCATCACACTGTGTTGTAAAGGCTCTATATAAAGCCAAGCCATTATTATTATTATTATTATAAAAATAGATTGTCCCTACAATTTCAAGCACAATTAGAAATAAGTGCTAGAAAGAAGTGTTCCAGCCCCACTAAATCCCTGACTAAACAATTTGTTGGACAAGTTGGTCATGGTGATGCAGTGCCTAATCCCACAGAATGCCTCATAACTTCATCTCCATGGACATCAGTTATCCAGTTTTGCAATATTTTTTGTTGATGAAACATAAAAGGCAAATTGACTATTGGGGTTGATTGATTTTCCCTTTAAATTGATAACAAAGCAAATTATGAAAGAAAACACAAGTTGAGGACCCTGTTCCATTGTTTTTTTTGGTATATGTCTCAAAAAACACACTTCTTCACATGTACAATTCCTCTCAACTATAGCTTAAAGCCTTATGGCCCCTCCTCTCACCCTCCTGCCGTCCTCTCTCTCCATGTGCATGAAGTAGGTGGGGTAGAGGCCGCGGTCCATGCCCTTCTTGTCCCGGGTGATGCGACACTTGACAGTGACACCACGTGGAGCGGGACGCAAGACAAACTCCTCTAGGTTGTCCACATCGATTAGCGAGCTCTCCGCTGTGGGTGACCCGGGGGTTACCAGCTCCTTGACAGAATGAACACATACTTTTGTAAGATAACTGCTAATATACACAATATTTGGTGATGACTGGGGAGTTGAGGAGTGTGCTGGCACAGATGGTCCATCCACTTAGTAGTTGTGGTCTCTTGAATGACCTTCCATTGACTGTAGCCACAGTAAACAAAAAAACCTAAACACAGATCAAGTATGGTCCGTTAGAAGGATGTTGGCAAGTGAATTTATTAGGCTACGCACTGAATTGGACTTGCTGCTGGCAGCAGAGGCAGGCCTGGTGGTGTCTGTGTTAGTGGATAGAGAACGTGTCCGTTCCTCCTCCACATCTTCCTCATCCTCACTGGCTTCATCATAGTTCATACTGCCAGACAGACCTGGTGAGTGAGAAGAGGCAGAGGTGTGAGAGAGCTTTAATGATACATGAATGCCTTCACTGTTTTCATGCTTGGAAGTTGGAAGCTTATTCACAATCACAATAGACAGGAGAGGAAAATTGATCCCAGAGGCTCTATACACCCCCAACTCCAAATGAAGTTCAAAGGCTTTATTTGATTTCTTCCCAAGAGTTTCTTATAAAATATTTGAATTTCTTTTAAATCACTCTCTTTTATGTTTCTCTGAAATATTCAGAGGTGTATTTCTTTTTCATGGGCCCGACAGATTTCAGATCTATTACAGCAAAAGAAGTAAGAGGGGGAATGAAAGGATGAGGCTGTGAAACTAACTGAACCACCTACAGTCTACTGTGCATCTTTTTCCATGTCAATTCCTGAAAAGGTGAGGTTGACGCCAAGAGCTGAGGCTGAAATCCTGTCCGTGGCTTGCATCCGTGGACTTGTGAAGCGAGAGCTCTGTGCGGTCATGCGGTCATGCAGACGGTAAAATGGGCCAAGCTGACTGAAGCCAGTCTGACTCTGGACAGCCCAAGACATAACTGTCTCTTCACTGATAATTGGATTTATCAGCCGGGACATAATTCTTGGCTACAGCACATTTTAATGTGCTGTCAAAAAATGACAGTGGTCTCTCGATGTGGAAAGATTTCAGTGAGCAGGGGAAATTGTTTCCTCAGGGCTTTGCAGTGTTTAGGATATGTGAATTATGGACTTGGAATTGCTTGACTTGAAATGACTTGGAAAATAATAATGCTGTTGCTATATAATTTATATGTTGCACAATAAGTCTGCCTAATAAATCTATGTTTTGTTGGATTTTAAAATATATAAACCACCCAACAAATTACAATTACAAACATAATAAAAAACAAGAAAGAAAGAAAAACATACATGATGAATAAATAAAAAGGTAAAATAATAATAATAATAAAATTAAAAAGACAGATAAGTGTGGTGCATGAACATTACAGCTGTCCAAATCTTGATACAGATGTTGATTATGTCAGAGAGTCTTAAGTGGGATTGCCTTTATGAAGTCCATAAACAAACCCCACATGTCCTCAAAATGAAATGAAAAATCACTTTTTGTATCTTTTTGCCGATGTTGCTGGACTTAATGTACACTTATTCACCAATACAGGCCAAAAAAAGACAACATTTGTAAAAATTTACATAAAATTTAACAGACCGTCTATTTCTGGTAATTTCAGTTGATGACTCATCCTGCACTCGGGGGCGTATACAAAAATGTCATCAAGTGACATTTTTAGAACCGTTGGAACTAGACATTCCTCATCGCCCGTGACACCATTTGTATCCCCCGCCACAGGTGTAATGCCTAGGCCCTGCTACAGATTATAATATATTTATGGCAAGTATGTATTATTATTTTTCATGTTTTCAAAGTGAAACTTTTTGAAGCATGCAAGAGTTAAACTGTTAACATTGGATAAACCCCCAATATTTGACATTTTGACCCCTGGCATTCTGCCATCGTAGATGGGGTGGTGCTGAGGTGGGGTTTGTCCTTGTACCACTTCCAATGTTCTCTGAAGATCTCAAGCCAATCGGTTGAAGCTTTCAAGAATTAGAGTGTTAACGGTGGAATATGTGCCTAAATAGGCAAAAATCTCAATGTTATTGACCCAGTCAAATATTTAAATATTTTCGAAATTTTCGTGTACTGAACCATATCTATATGTGATCACAATTTGAGAAGAGTCAGTCAAGAATTGTACTGTGCAGAGCGTTCACAAGCTCCATGTGCGGCGGCGGCAGCGTGACGATCGCTGATCCATAGTATCCCCTGACTCGTCGCCGGGGGATACAATTATTACCGCCCACCCCCGCCATTTTTTTTCTAGCATGCAACCTCAGTTCAGCTAGCAACATGGGACGTAGGTGTGTTTTTGGCTGCGCTACACCTAAAACTCTTTTCCCAGATGGGCGGAGAATATACACAAACAAGTGTAGACTACGGTCCATGTTTGATCTGAGCGGGTTTGACGGTGACGCGCCCACTTCCTCGATATCTCATTAATATTCAAATAAGCCCCTCCCGCTGACGCTTACCGCCCTAACTTTCTGTTTCATTTGGAAATACGTCAATACGCGGAAGCAAATCACGCTCTCCATGCTACTTCATAGGGTCTTTAAGTCTTCCCTTAATAGCATATGTAAATTGTTTCATAGCTAATGAGCCTGAGAGTTCCTTCATCCATTGGCTGATAGTTGGTTCAGGGCTTTTCCAAAAACATAGTAATTGTAAGTTTAGTTTGAAGTAAACAGAAATAGTTATATTTGGCAGTTTGCCAAACAAACAAACAAAGTTGTGTAGCTTATTAAAATCAGTCATCTGGAAATGTCAGAGAGCAACCTTTTCAATACCCAGACTCAAAGCTACTAAATCAAACCAAAAAGACTCATCTGCATGATAATTACCACACAGCATGTGAAGAATATTGAAAGTCAGCCAAAAATACAGATTTTTATTGAATGGGGTTATCAAATATGAATGCACCTCAAAACGTCCTCCAATTTCTATCTCCTTGGTTTCCTTAGGGGCTGTGGTAATATGCAAGGACAATGAGCCAAAAATATCTGCTGGAACTCCTGAGGACATATCCCTGTGCTAAACTGGGCTGACTTAACAATGAGGCCTTGAATTATTGAGAAGGAGAGTGACGTCTGTTACCATGGCATGTCATCCTGTAGCCCAGGAAACAGATAAGATCATTTAAAAAACAGCACTTTGATCATTCAAGCCAAGATTCAATTCAAACTCAAAAAGTCTATGAATTGCACATCATCAACCGTTGGATACAAGTCAATGGATATGTAATACCAACATTATATGACACATATACACATATAACAGTTTCAACCTCTTAGACCCTTTCCTTGCTTTAAATGAAAGTGAACATGTTTATATTCAGGGTGGGGAAACTATTTTTGTTCTACCAGCTCTACAGTGGCAGGTTAATCCAAACATTCCTGTCTCTTTTCTCTATCTCTATTTTAGGAGTTCCACAACTCACTCTAGATTTTTGCCCATTCAAAATGTGGGCTTGAATACAATGGATCTTCCATAAACTTCAAAAACCCCTGATGCTACTTTGTATTTGTGTTTGTAGAATGGCAACAGGGGACTCACAGAGTCAATGATCTAGGCAAATAACCGAACAGTGTGCATATGAAGCCGCAACGGCTGTTACATTTGCTTGACCTTCTCAGCTCCAAGAGGTATCTTCCCTTTCCACTGGGTAAACTTGATGAAGGAGTTCCATGCATTTTATATTTTAACGGAAAAATTGTGTCTCCCCAACCCCCTGCATAAAGTAAAATAAATAAAAATTACATTCAAACAATAAAATGAAACAACAATAGCAAAAAAGTGAATCTTGAAACTTGAAGGAACTGTATCAGACTTAGAAAAGACCAGACTTAACATGCTTGAAATAAAAAACGTTAAAGTTAGAATTGTCATTAACAACAGAAACTAAAATACAACCCGTGGTCAAAGAATTGTGCTTCAGACAGTCATAACTTTATTCATAAATTAGGTGTATTTCTCTTTTTAAAATGCCTATCTCTTTGAGTCCCTTTCTCTACGCCCCAGGTGCTAGGCTCTGCTGGGACTCACCTCGTTTCTGTAGCAACTCATGAATGTCTGTCTTGGGCTCCAGCAGCGTCTCAGTGTCCCCGTCCCTCTCAGGCTCCTCAGCAGTAGGGGACTGGGGTTGGGACTCAGGTTGGGACTGAGGTTGGGACTGAGGTTGGGACTGGTTCACTGACAGGATCTGGATTTTTGTACCCAGATCAGGGGCTTCTGAACCCAAGAAAGCTGCCGGGCCATCAATACCTATGGCAGGGGGAAACAGTCAGGCTCTCTGTGAAGTTTTTGTGATGAAAACTAATTCTGCTAACGTAGAGTAAAGCCCTTCTCCTGACCACTCCTCTCTTGGTCTCTAGCTCTAACCAAAGACTTGTCAAAGCCATGTCTTCCATTATGGGCTCCCGGATTGTCTCTTTCATGGGTCTGCCAGTTTCCGACTGCATCACCTACTGCCAGCTTTCATTCCTCTCCATCCTCCCTGATACACTCACTGAACCAAGCACACACAGGTTTCAACCATCTAAAGGCGCTGAAGTAGGCTGCAATTTTTCTGAGCAAACAGTGGGATTTCAGTTTGACGGCAGCCCGCCCCCTGCTCTGGCTCCTTTGCCTCCATGGCCAAAGCCAGCATAATCAGTGCTGGCTTTGATTATGGTATGGTGTATGCCTAGTGAACTATGCACAATAGATACCACAAAAAGTAAAATATTTCCCTCACCGTCCATGATGACATCGCTGGTGACACTGAGGCGGGACTCCACCAGTGGGGCCTGCTCCTCACTACGCCGTGGCCTGGAGCGCCGGGGCCGGGCTTCTGGGTTGGGCTGGACCATCAAAGGCTCCTGACGCTTCCTCCGCTGCTTCTGTTCGAGCAGTGCCCTCTGTGGACCGAGCAGGGGAACAGCAATGGTGAGGAACTTGATTCTATTCTAGTGGTCTCCAATCATGTGCTATCAAGGGCCAAGAGTATGCAGGTTTTCATTTCAACCAAACACTACACCCGCTGATTTCATTAGTTGGCAGAACTTAATATATATATATGCATATAACTAGTAAATAAACTGGTGTAGTGTTTGAATGGAATGAAAACTTGCATACTTTTGGCCCGTGAAGGCACATGATTGGAAACCACTGTTCTATGGCATACATCTATAACATGCTGTAATCGATTAACTGTCACAAGAAGGTCGGCGATCATTTAGCCAGGCTTGAGAACACCGCCTCTTCGCTTTGGTCAAGGCAGAGCAAGTGGTAGGTCAGATATCGTGCTTAGATCAGACTAGGCATAAGGATTACATAGAAAGTTACATTGTGTTTCAATCCTCATTTCTCACCAGCCCTCCTGTGAGAGAAATAAACTGGTGTGAGACCAGCTGCATCAGGCATGAGTTACAGCACTGCATATTTGTCCTGTCCTTGGACAGGACAAAATATGGTCACCCTGTACCATCTGCTATCAATAGGTATCGCAACTGGCCAGGAAGATAACATTGGAGATGAAGTCTCCGTAAAAGCCACAGCTGACAGCTGCACACACACACACACACACACACACACTCTCTCACACACACACTCTCACACACTCACACACACACACACACACACTAATTTAGCTACGCA